>JAGIQG010000010.1:108429507-108531510 GCA_024679065.1 Sphyrna mokarran
CGGTTGATGTAGTATATATGGACTTTAGTAAGGCTTTTGATAAGGTTGCCCAGGGAAGACTTCTACAGAAAATGCAGATGTGTGGAATAGAGGGTGATTTAGCTAATTGGATTAGAAATTGGCTGGCAGATAGAAGACAGAGGGGGGTGGTTGATGGGGGGAATTCATCGTGGAGTTTCGGTGAAGAGTGGTGTGCCTCAGGGGTCTGTTTTGGGGGCCCCTGCTGTTTGTACTTTTTTATAAGCTGATTGATGAGGATTGAGGGATGGATCAGTAAATTGCAGATGATAATAAAGTTGGGTGGTGGGTAGATAGTGAAGAGGGGTGTTTTAGTTTACAGAGTGACTTGGACAAGTTGCAGAGCTGGGCCGAGAGGTGGCAAATGGAGTTTAATGTGGAAAAGTGTGAGGTAATGCACTTTGGGAGGAACGATAAATGTGTAGAGTATAGGGCTAATTGGTAGGGCTCTAATAGTGTTGAGGAACAGAGGGATCTTGGTGTATGTGTCAATAGTTCCCTGAAAGTAGGCAGTCAAGTGGATAAAGTTGTTAAGAAGGCTTATGGAGTCTTAGCTTTTATTGGTAGGGGATTTTGAATTAGGAGCCGCAGCATCATGTTGCAGCTGTACAAAACTCTAGTGCGGCCGCACTTGGAGTATTGTGTGCAGTTCTGGTCGCCACATTATAAGAAAGATGTGGAGGCATTGGAGAGGGTACAGAGGAGTTTACTAGGATGTTGCCTGGTAGGAGGGCAGGTCCTATGAAGAGAGGTTGAAGGATTTGAGGTTGTTTTCGTTAGGAAAGGAGGCGGCTAAGGGGGATCTTATTGAAACATATAAGATGATTAGAGGTTTTGGATAGGGTGGACAGTGATAGCCTTTTTCCTAGGATGGAGAAAGCTAGCACGAGGGGACACAACTTTAAATTAAGGGGTATGAGTTATAGGACGGATATCAGAGGTAGGTTCTTTACTCAAAGATGGATTAGGGAGTGGAATGCCCTGCCTGCAGCTGTTGTAGATGCGCCAAGTTTGGTGGCGTTTAAGAGGTTAATTGATAAGTATATGGAAGAGAAGGGAATGGTTTAGTTTGGAGGGGCAGTGCTTTTTATTTTGGTGGGCACAACATCGAAGGCCGAAGGGCCTGTTCTGTGCTGTATTGTTCTATTGCTATGTTCTATGTTTACTCTGTATCTAACCCGTGCTGTACCTGTCCTGGGAGTGTTTGATGGGGACAGTGTAGAGGGAGCTTTACTCTGTATCTAACCCCGTGCTGTACCTGTCCTGGGAGTGTTTGATGGGGACAGTGTAGAGGGAGCTTTACTCTGTATCTAACCCCGTGCTGTACCTGTCCTGGGAGTGTTTGATGGGGGTACAGTGTAGAGGGAGCTTTACTCTGTATCTAACCCCGTGCTGTACCTGTCCTTGGAGTGTTTGATGGGGACAGTGTAGAGGGAGCTTTACTCTGTATCTAACCCCGTGCTGTACCTGTCCTGGGAGTGTTTGATGGGGGTCAGTGTAGAGGGAGCTTTACTCTGTATCTAACCCCGTGCTGTTACTGTCCTGGGAGTGTTTGATGGGGGACAGTGTAGAGGAGCTTTACTCTGTATCTAACCCCGTGCTGTACCTGTCCTGGGAGTGTTTGATGGGGGACAGTGTAGAGGGAGCTTTACTCTGTATCTAACCCCGTGCTGTACCTGTCCTGGGAGTGTTTGATGGGGGACAGTGTAGAGGAGCTTTACTCTGTATCTACCCCGTGCTGTACCTGTCCTGGGAGTGTTTGATGGGGGACAGTGTAGAGGGAGCTTTACTCTGTATCTAACCCCGTGCTGTACCTGTCCTGGGAGTGTTTGATGGGGGACAGTGTAGAGGGAGCTTTACTCTGTATCTAACCCCGTGCTGTACCTGTCCTGGGAGTGTTTGATGGGGGGACAGTGTAGAGGGAGCTTTACTCTGTATCTAACCCCGTGCTGTACCTGTCCTGGGAGTGTTTGATGGGGGGACAGTGTAGAGGGAGCTTTACTCTGTATCTAACCCCGTGCTGTACCTGTCCTGGGAGTGTTTGATGGGGAACAGTGTAGAGGGAGTTTACTCTGTATCTAACCCATGCTGTACCTGTCCTGGGAGTGTTTGATGGGGGAACAGTGTAGAGGGAAATTACTCTGTATCTAACCCCATGCTGTACCTGTCCTGGGAGTGTTTTTGATGGGGGAACAGTGTAGAGGGAGCTTTACTCTATATCTAACCCCATGCTGTACCTGTCCTGGGTGTGTTTGATGGGGGAACAGTGTAGAGGGAGATTTACTCTGTATGTAACCCCATGCTGTACCTGTCCTGGGAGTGTTTGATGGGGGAACAGTGTAGAGGGAGATTTACTCTGTATCTAACCCCATGCTGTACCTGTCCTGGGAGTGTTTGATGGGGGAACAGTGTAGAGGGAAATTTACTCTGTATCTAACCCCATGCTGTACCTGTCCTGGGAGTGTTTGATGGGGGAACAGTGTAGAGGGAAATTTACTCTGTATCTAACCCCATGCTGTACCTGTCCTGGGAGTGTTTGAATGATGCTGAGGGAATTTCTCTGAATGTTTTTCTGGATTTTCGGGATTGATTTTCTGATGTTGAACTTACCTTTATAGGCGATGATTAACTGCAGCAGCAAAGTGACCAAGTGACTGTCCCACTGTTCCAGTAAGTGACAGTTATTTAGCACCAGCCATTTCCCCTTGCTCATTGTTATTTTTAACTCACAGAGAATCTTCTGCGTTTCATCATGTGATCCGAAAGAAATGATGTGGATGTTATTCTAAAACACAGAGTGTTCAGTCAGACATTAATGACCACCCAGACTGAGAAGTTTCTCCCACCCTCAGCAACATCTCTGGAGCTGTCAGCATTCAGCAAAAAGCAGCCCGTTCTTTGACTGTCCCATCCATCCCTTCAACACTCACTCCCTGCACCACCCAAACACAGTGACAGCTATCTACAACTCGCAGTGCCAGAACTCACCGAGACTCCTCTGGCAGCACCTGCGAAATGTGGAACCACTTCCATCTAGAAGGACAAAAGCAGTAGATACCTGGGAACCCCACCATCTGCGCGTTCATAGAACATAGAACATTACAGCACAGAACACGCCCTTCGGCCTTCGATGTTGCGCTGACCAATATAAAAAGCAATGACCCTCCAAACTAAACCATTCCCTTCTCTTCCATATACTTATCAACTAACCTCTTAAACGCCACCAAACTTGGCGCATCTACAACTGCTGCAGGCAGGGCATTCCACTTCCGAACCACCCTTTGGGTAAAGAACCTACCTCTGACATCCGTCCTATAACTATCACCCCTTAATGTAAAGCTGTGTCCCCTCGTGCTAGCTTTCTCCATCCTAGGAAAAAGGCTATCACTGTCCACCCTATCTAAACCTCTAATCATCTTATCTGTTTCGATTAGGTCCCCTCTTAGCCGCCTCCTTTCTAACGAAAACAACATCAAATCCCTCAGCCTCTCTTCATAAGACCTGCCCTCCATACCAGGCAACATCCTGGTAAACCTCCTCTGTACCCTCTCCAATGCCTCACATCTTTCTTATAATGCGGGGACCAGAACTGTACACAATACTCCAAGTGCGGCTGCACTAGAGTTTTGTACAGTTGCAACATGACGTTGCGGCTCCGAAATTCAATCCCCCTACCAATAAAAGCTAAGACTCAATATGCCTTCTTAACAACCTTATCGACTTGACTGCCTACTTTCAGGGATCTATGCACAAATACACCAAGATCCCTCTGTTCATCAACACTATTAAGAATCCTACCATTAGCCCCATACTCTACACATTTATTATTCCTGCCAAAGTGCATTACCTCACACTTTTCTACATTAAACTCCATTTGCCACCTCTCGGCCCAGCTCTGCAACTTGTCCAAGTCTCTCTGCAAACTATAACACCCCTCTTCACTATCTACCACTCCACCAACTTTAGTGTCGTCTGCAAGTAGTGTTGAGTAGTGGTGAGTAGTGTTCCTCTCCGAGCTACTCACCATTCTGAATTGGAAATATATCGCTGTTCCTTCCTAGTCGCTGGGTCAAAATCCCTAAATTCCCACTCTAACAGCACGATGGGTGTACCTACACCACAAAGAGTGTGTTCAGGAAGGCAGCTCCCCACCACCATCTCAATGGCAATTAGGGATGGACAATAATGCTGGCCTAACCAGCAAAATTGTTGTTTAAAGAATGAATATTGTATAAAAATCTGAACCAATGAATTGAAGCACTGATGATAGAAGGGGAACGATGAGTGAATGAGTCAGTGCCTATCACTCTCTGTGTGCCTTTCCTAGTCAGGCTGTAACACACGCAGGAAAACATTCAGTTGTTCAGTGTTATATATGGTAACTGTATGTACCTAACCATACAGTTAGGTACAACCTCCCATTCACCTAAACAGTGGGAAAGACCAAGCTCCAACTCTGGCAAATGTGGTTCTCAGCTAGTGTGGTATTCCTACAGCAGCGCAGGTCTAACACAGCCAGCAGGACAACTCAGCCACTCACCTGCTGTTCTCTGGCCATCTGTTCAATCCAGTAGATGGGATGTGTTGAGAGAGTGATTGAATTAGTTGGGATGAGGAACATAATGGCAGCATTCTGCCAGCTGTAGTCAAAGAGGGAAGTGGGTGTTAGGCGTAGGTCTCTGATCAGGGTTCCCCCCAGTTCACAGCTGACAATATCATTCATGATCATACTCAGTTTGTGTGGTTGGAAGAGTTTCCACAAAATGGCCTTCTGAAATGTGGTAAGGTGTGAAAACGCAGAACTGGGAGCTGCACCAATCACAGTTGACGAAAGGCCAAAATATTCTCTCCATTGACTGCCTTGTTTGACCAGGGACATTCTTAGGTTCCGAAATGCTGGTAACAGTTCCAGGATGGCACAGCTCTTCCAGATCTCCTCGCTCACCCAAGCCGGTCTCAGGACACAGGGATGCTTATCCGATGCATCGTACCTGAGATCGGTGGTTCCTCGTAGAAAGAGCTCCCATTCAATCTGAGTGACTGCTTTCATCAGCTTCATGTAACCAACAGTAACCAAAAACCTGTACAATCGAGCGTGTGTCACAAAGAGACACCAGCGGAAATAATTATAAACCTTGGAAATGAGGTAATGCATCATGTCCATGAAGTGATCTGTGGAGGTCCCAGAGCCAGATGGACGAACTCCCAATTTTCGACTCACCATGACTTGCCTCACCACCTTCATAAAATAAGTTTTTGAGAAATAATAGAGGGGATCGAGTCGGGAGATGTGGACAAGTGCCCAGTACATTTCAGAGCCAATGTGGGAGATGATCACATAGGGGTCCTCAGCCTCTTCACTGAAATTCTTCTTGTCAGTGTCCAAGGTGTTGAGATCACTGCGGATCTTCTCTTTCATTTCCTGGCTCTGTAGGGCTGCTGTCTGGATGCTGCTGTCATTGAGAAGACCCGTAGCTGTTTGGATTACTTTGTCCATCAGCTCTTCCTAATGGAACAGAAGCAGAGACATGATTAATAACAGAACGGAATTCTCTTTCCAGTTTTCTCTCTTTGTGATATGGTTCATGTCAGTGAGCACACACCAGCACAACCTTCTTAACACCAACACCTCAGGGATGCAGTGATTCAAGAAGGCAGCTCACCATCACCTTCTCAAGGGCAATGAGGGATGGGCAATACGTTCTTAAGGGGGAGGGTGAGCAGTCAGAGGTTGTTGTATATATTGGTGCCAACGACATAGGTCAGAAAGGGGGTGAGGTCCTGAAGTGTGAATATAAAGAGTTAGGCAAAAGGCTGAAGTGCAGGATCTCGAAGGTAGTAATTTCTGAACTACTGCCAGTGCCATGTGCTAGTGAGAGTAGGAACAGGAAGATTAGCCAGATGAATGTGTGGCTTGAGAGCTGGTGCAGGGAGCAGGGATTTAGATTGATGGATCATTGGGATCTCTTGTAGGGAAGGGGTGACTTGTTCAAGAGAGACAGGTTACACCTGAACTACACGGAGACTAACATCCTGGTGGGGAGATTTGCGAGAGCGAATCGGGAGTGTTTAAACTAGTTTGCCGGGGGTGGGGGGGCGGTGTGCGGTGGGACCCAAAGCAGAAGGGAGACAGAAGAGAAGGTTGAGGACAGCACAGAAGTTAAAGAGAACATATTAAATAGTAAAGGCAGTGTCAATAATCCTAGTACCAGACAGATCAGGCAAAAGCAGACAGAGAGCAAGGGAAGTCCAGATTAAACTGCGTTTATTTCAATGCAAGAGGTCTAACAGGCCTTAGGGCATGGATGGGTACGTGGGACTGGGATACTATAACAATTACTGAAACATGGCTAAGGGAGAGACAGGACTGGTAGCTCAATGTTCCAGGGTATGGATGCTATAGGAAAGATTGGATAGGAGGTATTTGAGGAGGGGGAGTTGTGTTTTGATTAGGGAAAACATCATGGCCGTACTGAGAGGGGATATATCCGAGGGTTCACCCACTGAGTCTATATGGGTAGAACTGAGAAATGAGAAAGAGGAAATCACTTTGATAGAGTTACTATAGGCCCCAAAATAATGAGGGAAATTGAGGAGTAAATATGTTAAGAGATTACAGATAGTTCCAAGAAAAATAGGGTGGTAATAGTCTGAGATTTTAATTTTCCCAACATTGAATGGGACAGCCATAGTATTAGAGGGTAGATTTGGAGAGAAATTTGTTGAGTGCATTCAGGATGAATTTCTCATTCAGTACGTGGATGGCCGGACTAGAGAGGGGGCAAAACTTAACCTCCTCTTAGGAAATAAGGAAGAGTGGGTGACAGAAGTGTTAGTGAGGGATCACTTTGGGATCACTTACAGGTGTAGTGCCGGAAGACTGGAGGATGGCAAATGTTGTCCCCTTGTTGAAGAAGGGGAGTAGAGACCATCCTGCAAATTATAAACCAGTGAGCCTTACATCTGTTGTGGGGAAAGTTTTGGAAAGAATTATAAGGATAGGATTTATAGTCATTTAGAGAGAAATTAATTGATTACGGATAGTCAGCATGGATTTGTGAAGGGAAGGTCGTGCCTCACAAACCTTATTGAGTTTTTTGAAATGGTGACCAAAGAAGTGGATAAGAGTAAGGCAGTTGATGTGGTGTATATGGATTTTAGCAAAGCGTTCGATAAGGTTCCCCATGGAAGGCTATTGCAGAAAATGCAGATGTATGGGATTGAGGGAGATTTAGCAATTTGGATTAGGAATTGGCTAGCTGATAGAAGACAGAGGGTGGTGGTTGATGGGAAGTATTCAACCTGGAGTTTATTTACAAGTGGTGTACCACAGGGATCTGATTTGGGGCCACTGCTGGGTGAGCCGTTGATGTCGTCTATATGGATTTCAGTAAGGTGTTTGACAAAGGTTAGTTGAAAAGGTCAAGGCTAATGGGATACAAGGACAAGTAGCTAGATGGATAAGTAACTGGCTTGATAATAGGAGACAGAGAGTAATAGTGGAAGGGTGTTTTTCTAGCTGGAAGTCGGTCACTAGTGGTGTGCCGCAGGGCTCGGTACTGGGACCTCTTCTATTTGTAATATATATAAATGACTTGGAAGAGGGAGTAAGTGGAGTGATCAGCAAGTTTGCAGACGATACAAAGATGGCTGGACTTGCGGATGGTGAGGAGCATTGTCAGGCGATGCAGCAGGACATAGATAGGCTGGTAGCTTGGGCAGACAGATGGCAGATGGAATTCAATCCTGATAAATGTGAGGTGATGCATTTCGGGAGAAAGAATGTAAGGGGGAGGTATATGATAAAGGGTAGACCTATTAAGAGTATAGAAACTCAGAGGGACCTGGGGGTGCAGGTGAACAAGTCTCTGAAGGTGGCAGAGCAAGTGGAGAAGGTTGTGAAGAAAGCATATAGTATGTTAGCCTTTATAGGAAGGGGTATAGAGTACAAGAGGTGGCCTTTAATGTTGCAGTTGTATAAAACGTTGGTTAGACCTCATTTGGAATACTGTGTCCAGTTCTGGTCGCCTTACTACCGGAAGGACATGGAGACTCTGGAGAGAGTGCAGAGGAGGTTTACCAGGATGCTGTCTGGTATGGAAGGTCTGAGTTATGAGGAGAGATTAGGCAAATTGGGACTGTTTTCCTTAGAAAGACGTAGACTTAGAAGAGATCTGATAGAGGTGTACAAGATTTTGAAGGGGATTGATAGAGTAAACAGGGTTAAGCTTTTTCCTCGGATGGACTCAAATAGCACGAGGGGTCATGGGCTTAGGGTGAGGGGGGTAAGATATAATTTGGATGCTAGAGGGAGTTTTTTCACACAGAGGGTGGTGGGGGTATGGAATGCGCTGCCAAGTAAAGTGGTAGAGGCAGGTACTCTGGAATTATTTAAGAAATACTTAGATGGGCACATGAACAGAATGGGAATGGAGGGGTATAGAAAACTGATTTAAAATAGGGATCATGAGCCTTGGGAGTCCCTGGGAAGTGTGTAAATTGTTGATGATATTGATGTACTTGTTTTTATCCTACAGGTACTTTGGTCCACCTTGTTGTCTAACAAGGGACATATACACAATGGGTCGTGAGAGGGCTACTCTTGGATTTTTTTTTCGAGAGTATCCTAGTGCTTCACGTTGTTAGTGTACGCTTGACCTGGACCATTTGATGGCAACACGACAGCTCAGTGACTATCGCTGTGCTGTGCAGATATGTGGATTTGGGCCTGTGTCTGTGGGAGTTTGCGCATTCTCCCCATGCTTGTGTGGGTTTTCTCCGGGTGCTCCGGTTTCCTCCCACATCCCAAAGGTGTGATCTTAGGCTGACTGGCAAAACAAATTGTCCCTAAATTGTCTCAAATTTGGTTTCAATTCATAGATCTATAAACACAGACAGGGATCACGGGTAGAGTTGGGAACATCGAGATGGCGGCGCAGGCTCATTGGACCGAAGAGCCTGTTTCCCGTGCTGTTTTGTTCTTTGTTCTTTGTAAATGACCTGGATGAGGGTAAAGAGGGATGGGTTAGTAAATTTGCTGATGACACCAAAGTCAGAGGAGTTGTAGACAGTGAGGATGGATGTTACAGTTTGCAGAGGGACATAGATAAGTGGCAGAGCTGGGCCCAGAACTGGCAAATGGACTTTAATGCAGAAAAGTGTGAGGTGATTGATTTTGGTAAGAGTAATATGTATACAGAATATAGGGCTAATGGTAGGACTCTTAGTAGTGTCGATGAGCAGAGAGATCTCGGTGTACATGTGCATAGACCCCTGAAAGTTGTACTCAAGTTGATTAGGTTGTTAAGAAGGCGTACAGTGTGTTAGCATTTATTGGTAGAGGGATTGAATTTCGGAGCTGAGACATCATGTTGCAACTGTACAAAACTCTGGTGCGGCCGCACTTGGAGTATTGTGTACAGTTCTGGTCGCCACATTATAAGAAAGATGTGGAGGCATTGGAAAGGGTGCAGAGGAGCTTTACCAGGATGTTGCCTGGTATGATAGAACATAGAACATAGAACATAGAACATTACAGCACAGAACAGGCCCTTCGGCCTTCGATGTTGCGCCGACCAATATGAAAAGCAATGCCCCTCCAAAACTAAACCATTCCCTTCTCTTCCATATACTTACCAACTAACCTCTTAAACGCCACCAAACTTGGCACATCTACAACCGCTGCAGGCAGGGCATTCCACTCCCGAACCACCCTTTGGGTAAAGTACCTGCCTCTGATATCCGTCCTATAACTATCACCCCTTAATTTAAAGCTGTGTCCCCTCGTGCTAGCTTTTTCCATCCTAGGAAAAAGGCTATCACTGTCCACCCTATCTAAACCTCTAATCATCTTATATGTTATAGATCCCTGAAAGTTGGCAATCAAGTCGATAAGGTTGTTAAGAAGGCATATGGAGTCTTAGCTTTTATTGGTAGGGGGATTGAATTTCGGAGCCGGAACATCATGTTGCAACTGAACAAAACTCTAGTGCGGGCGCACTTGGAGTATTGTGTGCAGTTCTGGTCCCCGCATTATAAGAAAGATGTGGAGGCATTGGAGAGGGTACAGAGGAGGTTTACCAGGATGTTGCCTGGTATGGAGGGCAGGTCTTATGAAGAGAGGCTGAGGATTTGAGGTTGTTTTCGTTAGAAAGAAGGCGGCTAAGAGGAGACCTTATTGAAACATATAAGATGATTAGAGGTTTAGATAGGGGGGACAGTGATAGCCTTTTTCCTAGGATGGAGAAAGCTAGCACGAGGGGACATAGCTTTAAATTAAGGGGTGGTAGTTACAGGACAGATGTCAGAGGTAGGTTCTTTACCCAGAGGGTGGTAAGGGTATGGAATGCCCTGCCTGCGGCAGCTGTAGATGCGCCAAGTTTGGTGGCGTTTAAGAGGTTAGTAGATAAGTTTATGGATGAAAAAGGAATGGTTTAGTTTGGAGGGCATTGCTTTTTCCTAATTGGTCGGCGCAACATCGAAGGCCGAAGGGCCTGTTCTGCGCTGTAATGTTCTATGTTCTCTATGTTCTAATGTAGCCTCACCTCTAGTTGGCCTATCTACATACTGAGTCAAAAAACCTTCCTGCACACTTTGTATAAAAACTGACCCCTCTAACGAGCTAGAGCTATTCCAATCAATATTAGTAATGTTAAAGTCCCCCATAATGTTCTCTGTTCTATGACTATAATTCTATTAGTTTTAAGATAGCTGTGGAGAATGATAGGTCTGGCCCAAAATTTAAAATTCTAAATTGGGAAAGACCAATTTTTATGGTATTAGGCAAGAACTTTCAAAAGTTGATTAGGAGAGTCTGTGAGAAGACGAAGGGATGTCTGGTAAGTGGGATGCTTTGAAACATGTGTTTGCCAGTGTTCGGAGTAAGCACATTGCTCTCAGAGTGAAGGGCAAGGCTGGTAGAAGCAGGGAACCCTGAATGATTCGGAACATTGAGGCCTTGGTCAAGAAGCAGGACATGCATAGGCAGCTGCGATCAAGCAGATTCTTTGAAGAGCACAGAGGAAGCAGGAGTAGAATTAAGAGAGAAACCAGGAGGGCAAAAAGGGATATGAGATTGTTTTGGCAGATAAGGTAGAGAATACAAGAAGATTCTACAAATACATAAAGGGCAAAAGAGTAAGTAGGGAGAGAGTAGGACCTCTTAAGAATCAACAAAATCATTTTTATGTGGATCCACAAGAGATGGGTGAGATCCTAAACGAATATTTCTCATTAGTATTTACTATTGAGAAAAGCATGTGTTAAAGAACCTGGGAAATAAATAGTGATGTCTTGAGAAAAGTACATTTTACAGAGAAAGAGATGCTGGAATCTTGAAGTGTGCCAAGATAGATAAATCCCCAGGACCTGATGAAATGCATCCAGCGTCATTGTGCAAGGTTAGGGAGGAAACTGCGAGTCTCCAAGCAGACATATTTGAATCATCGACAGCCACAGATGAGGTGCCTGAACATTGGAGGGTGGCAAATGTTGTGCCTTTGTTTAAAAAGGCTACAGGGGAAAGCCTGGGAACTACAGGCCAGTGAACCTCACATCCGTGATGGCTAAGTTAGCAGAAAGTATTCTGACAGACAGAATCAACAGGGATTTTGAAAAACAAGGGCTGATTGCAGGTAGTCAGCATGGCTTTGTGAGTGGAAAATCACGTCTCACAAATTTGATTGAGTTTTTTGAAGGGATAACCAAGAAGGTAGATGAGGGTAGTGCAGTTGCTGCTGTCAACATGGACTTTAGCAAAGCTTTTGACAAGGAACAGCATGGTAGGTTGTTGCATAAGATTAAACTTCTGACAGTGCGGCACTCCCTCAGCACTGACCCTCTGACAGTGCAGCGCTCCCTCTGTACTGACCCTCTGACAGTGCGGTGCTCCCTCAGTACTGACCCTCTGACAGTGCGGCACTCCCTCTGTACTGACCCTCTGACAGTGCGGTGCTCCCTCAGCACTGACCCTCTGACAGTGCGGCACTCCCTCAGCAATGACCCTCTGACAGTGCAGTGCTCCCTCAGCACTGACCCTCTGACAGTGCGGCACTCCCTCAGCACTGACCCTCTGACAGTGCGCACTCCCTCAGCACTGACCCTCTGACAGTGCGCACTCCCTCGTGCCAGCACTGACCCTCTGACAGTGCGGCACTCCCTCAGCACTGACCCTCTGACAGTGCGGCACTCCCTCAGCACTGACCCTCTGACAGTGCGGCACTCCCTCAGCACTGACCCTCTGACAGTGCGGCACTCCCTCAGCACTGACCCTCTGACAGTGTGGCACTCCTTCAGCACTGACCTTCTGACAGTGTGGCACTCCTTCAGCACTGACCCTCTGACGGTGTGGCGCTCCCTCAGCACTGACCCTCTGACAGTGCGGCACTCCCTCAGCACTGACCCTCTGACAGTGCGGCACTCCCTCAGAGTGATCATGAAAGTTGTTCCAGTGTCTCAGTGAGCTGTTTCTCTCCCAGCCTTACCTGTGTAACTTGCAGCTGGTGTTGTAAGTACAGGGTGTCCATGTGCTTTGTCTGGTTCTCATCTGTCACGTTGTGCCTATCAAAATACAGCACCTCCCTGAAGAACAGTTCCTGCAATCCTGATTGGCTGATGGTGAATTCAGACACTCTGACCTGCTTCAGGATGGAGGGATCGAGTTCTGGAAACGTCAAAAGAACGGAAATGTCAATAGAGATGTCAAATAATTGGCAAAGGAGCTGAAAAGGAAATATGGAGAAATGAGTGACCCAGAGTCTTGTTAAGGTCTGGAAGCAGCTGCCTGAATTGACGGTTGAAATCGGCACCCCAGAAGGCTGTGTTCTCAGCCCCCTACGAAACTCATTATACACCTATCACCGTGCGGCCAAATTCCCGTCCAACTCCAACTTGAAGTTTGCTGATGACATTACTATAGTGGGTCAAATCTCAAACAATGATGAGACAGAGTACAGGAATGAGATCGAGAATCTGGTGAACTGGTGCGGCAACAATAATCTCTCCCTCAATGTCAACAAAACAAAGGAGATAGTCATTGATTTCAGGAAATGTAACGGAGAACATGCCCCTGTCTACATCAATGAAGACAAAGTGAAAAGGGTCAAGACCTTCAAGTTTTTAGGTACCCAGATCACCAACAATGTATCCTGGTCCTCTCTTGCCAATACTATAGTTAAGAAAGCCCACCAATGCTTTTACTTTCTCAGAAGATGAAGGAAGAGGTGTTGGGGCTTTTAGGCAGCATAAAGCCTTATAAAGCTCCGGGGCCTGATGGCATTTACCCCAGACTGCTAAGGGAGGTGAGAGATGACATTGCTGATCCTCTGACGCAAATCTTTGTCTCTTCTTTGGACAGAGGTGAGGTCCCATAGGATGGGAGGATAGCAAATGTAGTACCGTTGTTTAAAAAGGGTCAGAGGGATAACCCAGGGAACTATAGGCCGGTGAGCTTGACTTCAGTTATAGGTAAGCTAATGGAGAGGGTCCTCAGGGACAGGATGTATGAACATCTGGAGCGCTGCGATCTGATCAGGGATACGCAGCATGGCTTCGTTAAGGGGAGGTCGTGCCTTACGAATCTAGTGGAATTTTTTGAAGAGGTGACAAAAACGGTTGATGAAGGACAAGCCGTTGATGTCGTCTACATGGATTTCAGTAAGGCGTTTGACAAGGTTCCTCATGGTAGGCTGATAGAAAAGGTGAAGGCGCATGGGATACAGGGCCAGGTATGTAGATGGGTTGAGAACTGGCTTGGGAGGAGGAGACAGCGGGTAGTAGTGGAAGGCTCATTTTTCCAACTGGAGGTGTGTCACTAGTGGTGTGCCACAGGGCTCAGTACTAGGACCTCTTCTATTTGTGATTTATATAAATGACTTGGAAGAGGGGGTAGGTGGTGCGATCAGCAAATTTGCTGATGACACTAAGATGCTTGGATTGGCGGGGACTGAGGAGCAGTGCCAGGCAATACAACAGGACATAGATAGGCTGGTAGGTTGGGCAGATAGATGGCAAATAGAATTTAATCCGGATAAATGCGAGGTGATGCATTTTGGCTGGAAAAATGTAGCGGGGAGTTATAGGATAAAAGGTAAAACTATCCGGAGTATAGAGATGCAGAGAGACCTGGGGGTGCAGGTTCACAAGTCCCTAAAGGTGTCAGTACAGGTGGAGAATGTGATAAAGAAAGCATATGGTATGTTAGCCTTCATAGGAAGAGGTATAGAATACAAGAGTAGGAGTCTGATGTTGCAAGAGTATAGAACGTTAGTTAGGCCTCACTTGGAGTACTGCATCCAGTTCTGGTCACCTTACTACTGGAAGGATGTGGAGGCCCTGGAGAGAGTGCAGAGGAGATTTACTAGGATGCTGCCTGGTATGGAAGGGCTGTCTTACGAGGAAAGATTGAACGTACTGGGGTTGTTTTCCCTTGAAAGACGTCGGCTGAGAGGGGATCTATTAGAGGTATATAAGATTATAAGGGGTATAGATAGAGTAAATGGTGGTAAGCTTTTTCCACCATTAGAATCGGATAGAACGAGGGGTCACGGCCTTAGGGTGAGGGGGGCTATGTATAAGACGAATATTAGAGGGCATTTTTTCACACAAAGGGTAGTGGGGGTGTGGAATGCACTACCGAGTAAGGTGGTGGGAGCAGGCACGCTAGGGTTGTTTAAGGGTCTCTTGGACAGCCACATGAGCGGTCTGCAGATAGAGGGATATAGTAGGACTGTTTAAATATCCTATTTGTTTCCACAGGATGTTCGGTCCACCTTGTTGACCAACAAGGGCATGCATTCGGCAGGTCGTGCGAGAGCTGCTCTTGGATGTTGCTTCAGGAGTGGCCTAGTGTTTCACGTCGTTAGTGTATGCTTAAACTGGACCATCAGATGGGCAACATGACAGCTCAGGGACTATCGCTGTTGCTGTGCAGACACATGGATTTGGGCCTGTGTCTGCGGGAGTTTGCGCGTTCTCCCCGTGGTTGCGTGGGTTTTCTCCGGGTGCTCCGGTTTCCTCCCACATCCCAAAAATGTGCTCTTAGGCTGATTGGGTAACAAATTGGTCTCTATATGTCATTAAGACGTTAGGACGGCAGCGTGGGCTCGTTGGGCCGAAGGGCCTGTTTCCAGTGCTGTGTTGTTCTTTGTTCTTTGAAATTTAGTACGTCAGCTTCTGCTCTCACCAACTTTTACAATGCATCATAGAATGCATTCTTGCTGGTTGTATTGCAGCTTGGTATGGTTCTGCCCAAGACCCCAAGGAACTACAAAACGTTGTGAATGTTGCTCAATCTATCACACAAATCAGCTTTCCATCCATTGACTCTGTCTACATTTCCTGCTGCCTCAATAAAGTAACCAGCATAATTAAGGACCTCACGCACCCCAGACGTTCTCTCTTCCACCTTCTTCCTTCAGGAAAAGATATAAAAATCTGAGGTCACGTACCAATCGACTCAAGAACAGCTTCTTCCCTGCTGCCATCAGACTTTTGAATGGACCTATTTTGCATTAAGTTGATATTTCTCTACACCCTATGACTGTAACAATACATTCTGCATTCTCATTTCCCTCTCTTTGTTCTTTGTTCTTTGAAGGTCATGTTTTGTTTAGAACATAGAACATTACAGCGCAGTACAGGCCCTTCGGCCCTCGATGTTGCGCCGACCAATGAAACCAATTTTATGACCCTCTATCCTAAACTATTCCAATATTATCCATATGCCTATCCACTGACCATTTGAACGCCCTCAAACTTGACGAGTCCACAACTGCTGCAGGCAGGGCATTCCACACCCTTACTACCCTCTGAGTAAAGAACCCACCTCTAACCTCTGTCCTATAACTACCACCCCTTAATTTAAAGCTATGTCCCCTTGTGCTATCCATTTCCATCCGAGGAAAAAGGCTCTCACTATCCACCCTATCTAATCCTCTGATCATCTTATATGCCTCAATATTTGTCTTGTACACAAGAAACAATACTTTTTACTGTATGTTAATACATGTGACAATAATAAATCAAATCAAATTCAAATCAAGGATTCCACAGGAAGTTTCAAAATGATAAAATCTTTGTTCTTTGTTTTTTTTGACAACTGGATGTATTCTTGACAATGATGGATTTTCAGCAGGTGGAAGGAAGAAGATGGGATATGAGAATGAATTGCACAGCTCTGACGGTTGATAGGCCTCCTCTTGCTGTAAAAATCTATATCCCTCACATTTGGAATCATTCTGGTAAACCTGCTCTGCCTCCTTGCCAAGCCTTTCACATCTTCCAGCCAGTATGTGCTGCCTGGAATTGAACACAATACTTTAACTCTCTCAATCCTGGCTTCTGTTAAAGCGTGTGTTTGGTACCTGATCCTAACTAGAGCATGGTAGAATCATAAGTGGTTCATTAATACTGGACCCAAAGAAACATGTGATCAGATAGATACTGACCCCCTGCATCCAGCATAGGAAACAGAGTAAATCTATCATAGAACAGAGAACATGAACAATACAGCACAAACAGGCCCTTCGGCCCACGAGTTGCGCCAATCACATCTACCAATCCACAGACCTATCTATAACCCCCTATCCTATTCTTTTCCATATACTCATCCAGAAGTCTCTTAAAAGACCCCAGTGAGTTTGCCTCAACAACCTCCGACAGCAGTCGGTTCCATTCACTCACCACCCTCTGAGTGAAAAACCTACCCCTGACATCTCCTTTGTATTTGCTTCCCTGCACCTTAAATCTGTGTCCTCTTGTAGTGACCATTTCAGCTCGGGGAAATAGTCTCTGAGAGTCCACCCTATCTATTCCTCTCAACATTTTATAAACCTCTATCAGGTCGCCTCTCAACCTACGTCTCTCCAGTGAGAAGAGTCCCAGCTCCCTCAACCTATCTTCATAAGGCCTGCCTCCCAATCCAGGCAGCATCCTTGTAAATCTCCTCTGAACTCTTTCAATAGCCTCTACATCCTTCTTATAGTGAGGCGACCAGAACTGCGCACAATACTCCAAGTGGGATCTGACAAGGGTCTTATAGAGCTGCATCATTACCTCCTGACTCCTAAACTCTATTCCTCGATTAACGAAGGCTAGTACACCGTACGCCTTCTTGACCACTTCCTCCACCTGCGAGGCTGACTTAAGAGTCCTATGGATCCGGACCCCAAGATCCTTCTACTCCACAACACAGCTAAGACTCCTACCCCTTATATTGTACTCTTTCATCCCATTATTCCTGCCAAAATGGACCACTGCACATTTATCCGTGTTGAAGTCCATCTGCCACTTCTCTGCCCAGTCTTGCGTCCTGTCTATGTCCCGCTGCAACTTTTGACATCCCTCCAGACCATCTACAACACAACCGACCTTTGTATCGTCGGTGAACTTACTAACCCATCCCTCCACTTCCTCATCCAGGTCATTTATGAAAATGACAAACAGCATGGGTCCCAGAACAGATCCCTGGGGCACTCCACTGGTTACCGACCTCCATGCAGAACAAGACCCATCCACAACCACTCTCTGCCTTCTGCCGGCAAGAACTCAGTAAGAATTTAGCAACACCAATGTTAAATCCAACCGATTTATTTGGCAGTAAATCTGCGAGCTTTCGACACTCTTGTGCCTTCGTCAGGCAAATGCAGTGTTCTGGTCTGCAATCGCACACATATCAACACAGACAGTCACAGATTGCTGATTAGAATGTGAATCCTTACATCTAACCTGCTATTCAAGTGTAAAGTGGCTAACAATGTGTGTGATGGGAATCCTGAGCATTGGTTAAAGAATTGTGTATTTTCTCCAGACAGCACAGTAAGTGAGGTTTTTTGCTAACCCAGGCAAGTTACGGGGGTAACTTCCAATCCTCTGGAACCTCTCCCATTTCCATGGACGATGCAAATATCATGACACACTATCTGTAACCCCCGTAACTTGCCGTAACAAAGGCACAAGAGTGTCGAAAGCTCGCAGATTTACTATCAAATAAATCGGTTGGATTTAACATTGGTGTTGCTAAATTCTTACTGAGTTCTTACTACCCCAGTCCAACCCCGGCATCTCTACATTCTGCCAGCAAGCCAGTTCTGGATCCACGAGGCCAAAGCCCCTTGGATCCCATGCCCTCTCACCTTCTCCAGAAGCCTTGCATGGGGGACCTTATCAAACACCTTGCTAAAGTCCATGTACACCACGTCCACCGCCCTTCCTTCGTCAATGTGTTCAGTCACATTTTCGACGAACTCAACTCTGCTCGTAAGGCATGACCTGCCCTTGACAAAACCACACTGACTATTTCTAATCAGTCTAAACTTCTCCAAATGTTCACATATCTTATCCCTCAGAAGCCTCTCCATCAGCTTACCAACCACTGAAGTCAGACTCACCGGTCGGTAATTTCCTGGATTATCCCTGTTCCCTTTCTTAAAGATAGGAGCCACATCAACAATCCTCCAATCCTCCGGAATCTCTCCCGTTTCCATGGATGACGCAAATATCATCGCCAGGGGCTCTGCAACCACTTCCCTCACCTCCCACAATAACCTGGGGTACATCCCATCCGGTCCCAGCGACTTGTCTATCTTGATAGAATTTAACAGGTCTAACACATCCTCTTTCCTAACATCCACATACTCAATCTTTTCCATATGCCTCAAACCTGTAGTACAACCTCCCAGTTCACTTTCCACCGTGAATACCGAGGCAAAGTACTCGTTAAGCACCTCTGCCATTTCTTCCGGATTCACACAGACTTTTCCCCCTTCACCTTTTATAGGTCCTATCCCTTCTCTTCTCATCCTTTTACTTTTCACATATTTGTAGAAGGCCTTGGGATTTCCCTTAATCTTACCTGCCAATGCACACTGGACATTCTCTCTTCCATCTTCTTTTGTCAGGAAAAAGGTACAAAAGTCTGAGGATATGTACCAACTGGCTCGAGAACAGCTTCTTCCCTGCTGTCATCAGACTTTTGAATGGACCTACTTTGCATTAAGTAGATCTTTCTCTACACCCTAGCTATGACTGTAACACTACACTCTGCACCTACTACACTGCACTCTCTCGTTTCCTTCTTAATGGGGGGTAGTATAGAACTCTTAATGTGAGGTCCTTCATTTTAATTTTACTATAATAAATAGACTAGGTTAAGGTAATTGTAAAGTGCCTTATTAATTGTAAGAATTCACAATGTGCCTGGAACAATGTTTGCAATGGTATTATAAATTACAATGGTATTATAAACTATATAACCACCAATTAACCAAGTATTATAACCTTACGCTGTTTTTTTAACCCTGTCTTGTGTCCCTTGGCCAACTTAGTTCTGCATGCAGCATGAAGGGAAACACAGTGATAAAAAGACCAACTTCTTGAATACAATGGAACACTAAAAGGCAGCTTCTGTTGTCTGCTTAAGGATATGCAAAAGGCAAGATTAATGACAGGTCTGGTATGTAAGGGAGTAAATTCAATCGTGAATAGCGAGGTTGGAGCAATCTCTCAAACTGATAAAGGAGACCCGATTCCAATGAAGGAGTGACTCCTTTCATCAGATAAAAATCCCAGATGTTAATAATGGCCTTGGTTACTAGTAATGATGTGGGTTAGATTTCCGAGGTAAAGGGGGAGAAATCTACATGGGTAATAAGCTATTCTTGTTGACAGGTGGAATATAATAATTTTACCTGGAGATATTTGGTCAGAGAGCACAGTCAACCCTCAATGACTAAGTCTCTCTCTTCTGATGCATGCATTAGGAAATAAATTCCTTTTGATTATTTAAATATATGCTGTCTTTTGCAGTGTAACTATTGGTTGAGTGAGGTTCAACAAATATAGGGCACACTCTTATATAGGGGGAACACTCTTCAGAAGGTTTCTCTTACACTTCTTTAAGCTTATTTTATTCATTCATGGGACACGGGTGTTGTTGGCTGGCCAGCATTTATTGCCTATCTCTCGTTGTCCGAAGGCAGTTAAGAGTCAACCACATTGCTGTGGCTCTGAAGCTTCATGTAGGCCAGACCAGGTAGGAATGGCAGATTTCTTTCCCTAAAGAATATTAGTGAACCGGATGAGATTTTTCAACAATTGACATTTGTTTCATGGTCATTAGTAGATTCTTAATTCCAGATATTTTTAATTGAATTCAAATTTCACTATCTGCCATGATGGGATTCAAACATGAGTCCCCAGAACATTATCTGAGTTTCTGGATTAATAGTCTGGCGATAATACCATTAGGCCATCACTATCCCTATATGGTCTGCTATGACTGTATGGCATGCAAGAAACAATACTTTTCACTATATACTAATACATGTGACAACAATAAATCCAATCCAATCAAATCAAATGTGAATGTCAGCCCAATGCAGCCTAAGTAGGCAGCTGGAGCAAGATAAGAGACATTCTGCATCTGAATGTAAGAGGAGAGCTCACAGAAAGCATCCCAGAGTACTGGAAGAAATGGCAGAAGTAATAACAGATGTGTTGATAATTATTTATCAAAATTTGCTGGACTCTGGGGAAATGCTGGCGGATTGAGAAACAGCTACTGTCACACCGCTGTTCAAAAAAGGTAGCAGACAAAAGGCGGGTAACTACAGGCCAGTTAGCTTAACATCCGTAGTGGGAAAATGCTAGAACCCATCGTTAAAGAAGATATAGCAGGACACCTGGAAAGGAACGGTTCAATTGGGCAGACGCAGCACGGATTCATGAAGGGAAAGTCATCTTTGACAAATTTACTGATTTTTATGAAGATGTGACTAGTGTGGTAGACAGAGGGGAACCAGTGGATGTGGTGTTTTTAGATTTCCAGAAGGCGTTTGATAAGGTGCCTCACAAAAGATTGCTGCAAAAGATTAGGGTACACGGAGTTGGGGGTAAAGTGTTAGCGTGGATTGAGGATTGGTTGTCTAACAGAAAGCAGAGAGTTGGAATCAATGGGTGCTATTCTGGTTGGCAGTTGGTGATTAGTAGCGTGCCGCAGGGATCAGTGCTGGAGCCTCAACTGTTTACCATTTACATAGATTATCTGGAGGAGGGGACTGAGTGCAGGGTGACAAAATTTGCTGATGACACAAAGATGAGTGGAAAAGCGAATTGCGTGGAGGATGTGGAAAGTCTATAGAGAGATCTGGATAGGTTGAGTGAGTCTCAAATTGCCTCAAATTTGGTTTTTAATCCATAGATCTATAAACATAGAACAAAGAACACTACAGCACAAACAGGCCCTTCGGCCTACAAGTTGTGCCGAACACATCAAAACCTACCCAGCCATAGACCTATCTGTAACCCCCAATCCCATTGGATCCCATATACTCATCCAGAAGTCTTTTAAAAGACCCCAGCGAGTTCGCCTCGACCACCACCGACGGCAGCCGATTCCATTCACTCACCACCCTCTGAGTGAAAAACTTTCCCCTAGCATCCCCTCTGTACTTGCTTCCCTGCACCTTAAATCTGTGCCCTCTCGTCGCGACCATTTCAGCCCTGGGAAATAGTCTCTGAGAGTCCACCCTATCTATTCCTCTCAACATCTTGTAAACCTCTATCAGGTCGCCTCTCAACCTTCGTCTCTCCAGGAGAACAGTCCCAGCTCCCTCAACCTGTCTTCATAAGGCATGCCTCTCAATCCAGGCAACATCCTTGTAAATCTCCTCTGCACCCTTTCAATAGCTTCCACGTCCTTCCTATAGTGAGGCGACCAGAACTGCGCACAGTACTCCAAGTGTGGTCTGACAAGGGTCCTATAAAGCTGCAGCATTACCTCCTGACTCCTGAACTCAATCCCTCGATGAATGAAGGCCAGTACACCGTAAGCTTTCTTAACCACATCCTCCACCTGGGAGGCCGATTTGAGAGTCTTATGGACTCGGACCCCAAGATCCCTCTGCTCTTCCACACAGCTAAGACTCCTACCTTTGATAGTGTACTCATTCATCCCGTTGGATCTGCCAAAATGGACCACAACACATTTATCCGCGTTGAAGTCCATCTGCCACTTCTCCGCCCAGTCTTGCATCCTGTCGATGTTATGCTGCAACTTCTGACATCCCTCCAGACCATCCACAACACCACCGACCTTCGTGTCATCGGCGAACTTACTCACCCATCCCTCCACTTCCTCATCCAGGTCATTTATGAAAATGACAAACAGCAAGGGTCCTAGAACAGATCCCTGGGGCACTCCACTGGTGACCGACCTCCATGCAGAAAAAGAGCCATCCACAACCACCCTCTGCCTTCTGCAGGCAAGCCAGTTCTGGATCCACAAGGCCAAAGCCCCTTGGATCCCATGGCCTCTCACCTTCTCAAGAAGTCTTGCACGTGGGACCTTGTCAAATGCCTTGCTGAAGTCCATGTACACCACGTCCACTGCTCTTCCTTCGTCAATGTGTTCAGTCACATTTTCGAAGAACTCAATTAAGCTTGTAAGGCACGACCTGCCTTTTACAAAACCATGCTGACTATTTCTAATCAACCTAAACTTCTCCAAATGCTCGTAAATCTTGTCCCTCAGAAGCCTCTCCATCAGCTTACCAACCACTGAGGTCAGACTCACCGGTCGGTAATTTCCAGGACTATCCCTGTTCCCTTTCTTGAAAATAGGGACCACATCCGCAATCCTCCAATCCTCCGGAACCTCTCCCATCTCCATCGACGACGCAAAGATCATCGCCAGGGGCTCTGCAATGACATCCCTCACCTCCCACAATAACCTGGGGTACATCCCATCTGGTCCCGGAGACTTGTCTATCTTGATAGCATTTAGAAGTTCTAACACATCCGCTTCCTTAATATCTACATACTCAATCTTTTCAGTCTGCCGCAAACTTGTAGTGCATCCTCCCAGATCACTTTCCACCGTGAATACTGAGGCAAAGTACTCATTAAGCACCTCTGCCATTTCTTCCGGTTCCATACAGACTTTTCCCCCTTCACCTTTTATAGGTCCTATCCCTTCTCTTCTCATCCTTTTACTTTTCACATATTTGTAGAAGGCCTTGGGATTCTCCTTAATCCTACCAGCCAAGGCCTTCTCATGACCCCTTCTGGCTCTCCTAATTTCCTTTTTAAGCTCTCTTCTATAAGCCTTATACTTCTCTAGATCCCCAACATCTCCTAGCTCTTTGAACCTTTTATACACCTTTCTTTTCTTCCTGACTAGGTTCACCACAGCCTTCGTGCACCACGGTTCCCGCGTCCTACCAAAACCTCCTTGTCTCACCAGAACGTTGTCGTGCAAAGCTCCAGACAAGCATTCCTTGAATATCTGCCACCTTCCTTCTTTGCTTTTCCCCAAGAAAACCTCCTTCCAGTTTATTCACCCCAACATCTGCCTGATGTCTTCATATTTCCCCTTATTCCTGACAAACACCTTCCTAGCCTGCCTGATCCTATCCTTTTCCAATGCAAGGGTGAAGGAGATAGAATTATGATCTCCATCCCCAAGATGCTCTCCTACCGATAGATCCATCACCTGTCCTGGTTCATTAGCTAGTACCAGGTCCAGTACAGCCTCTCCTCTCGTAGGCTTGTCCACGTGCTGTGTCAGGAAACCCTCCTGAACACACCTAACAAACTCCTCCCCATCCAAACCCCTTACCCTTGGATATTCCAGTCGATGTTTGGGAAATTGAAGTCTACCATCACAACAACTCTGTTATTTCTACATCTCTCCAGTATCTGTTTCCCTATCTGCACCTCAACTTCCCTGTCACTATTGGGCGGCCTATAGAATACACCCAGCAATGTCACCGACCCTTTGCTATTCCTAACTTCCACAGTGGGCGAGGACCTGGCAGATGGAGTATGATGTTAGCAAATGTGAGGTTATCCACTTTGGAAGAAATATTAGGATGGAATATTATTTAAATGGAGAAAAGCTGCAGCATGCTACTGTGCAGTGGGACCTGGGGGTCCTTGTGCACGAATCGCAAAAACTCAGTCTGCAGGTGCAGCAAGTGATCAAGAAGGTGAATGGGATGTTGGCCTTTATAGTGAGTGAGATAGAATATAAAAGCAGGGAGGTCTTGCTGCAACTTTACAGGGCACTGGTGAGGCTGCAACTGGAGTACTGTGTGCAGTTTTGGTCCCCCTATTTGCGAAAGGATATATTGGCCTTGTAGGGAGTACAGAGAAGGTTCACCAGGCTGATACTGGAGATGAGGGAGTTAGCTTATGAGGAGAGATTGAGTAGATCGGGCCTGTACTCGTTGAAGTTTAGAAGGCTGAGAGAGGATTTTATAGAGTCATATAAGATAACCAAGGGGCTAGATAGGATAGAGGTAGAGAGATTCTTTCCAGTTAGAAAGGAAACAAGAACTAAAGAACACAGCCTCAAAATAAGGAGGGGGGGTGCAGTTTAGAACAGAGTTGGCGGGGAACTTCTTCTCTCAGAGGGTGGTGAACCTCTGGAATTCTGTGCCTGTTGAAGTGGTGGAGGCTACCTCATTGAATATGTTTAAGTCATGGATAGATAGACTTCTGATCAATAAGGGAATTAAGGGTTATGGGGAGCAGACGGGTCAGTGGAATTGATCCATGTTAGATCAGCTATGATCTTATTGAATGATGGGACAGGCTCAAGGGGCTAGGTAGAACCCTACCGTGCAGAAAGAGGCCCTTCGGCCCATTGAGTCTATACTGAATACAATCTCACTCAGGCCCTACCCCCATATCCCTACATATTATACCCACTAATCCCTCTAACCTACTCAATCCTGGACACTAAGTGGCAATTTCTTAGCATGACCAATCAACCTAACCCGCACATCTTGGAGCACCTGGAGAAAACCCACACAGACACGAGGAGAATGTGCGATCACCACACAGACAGTTACCTGAATGGAGAATTGAACCCAGGACCTTGGAGCTGTGAAACAGCAGTGCTAACCATTGTGCTAGTCGATGGCTTACTCCTGCTCCTATTTTTTATGTTCTTATGTTCTGAGAGGAGGATTGGAGTGGGATTTACCTGATGCAATTATCCTGAGAGGCAGTGTGGTGCTCAGGTAGAGGCGGAATGTTGGCTTGACCTCAAACTGCTGGTTTCCAAAGGTTAATTTCCAGGGGCCTTGGTCACACCACGAGGCCTGAACTCTCAGCAGCTTCTTTAGAACTGGGGTGAGAGGCCCTTGTTCAATGTGAGTCACCAAGACTGCAATTCCTGAAAGACATTTCAAAACCCATTATTTACACAAGAGAGAGTAAATCAGTCATTCCAGACCAAACTTCAACCTTGCTCAAACTGTTTCATTTGTTTTTTAAGTTCATTTACATGATGTGAGCATCGCTGGTTAGAACATAGAACATAGAACATTTACCAGGATGTTGCCCGGTATGGAGGGCAGGTCTTATGAAGAGAGGCTGAGGGATTTGAGGTTGTTTTCATTAGAAAGGAGGCGGCTAAGAGGAGACCTTATCGAAACATATAAGATGATTAGAGGTTTAGATAGGGTGGACAGTGATAGCCTTTTTCCTAGATGGAGAAAGCTAGCACGAGGGGACACAGCTTTAAATTAAGGGGTGATAGTTATAGGACGGATATCAGAGGCAGGTTCTTTACCCATAGGGTGGTTCGGGAGTGGAATGCCCTGCCTGCAGCAGTTGTAGATGCGCCAAGTTTGGTGGCGTTTAAGAGGTAAGTTGATAAGTATATGGAAGAGAAGGGAATGGTTTAGTTTGGAGGGGCATTGCTTTTTATAATGGTCGGCGCAACATCGAAGGCCGAAGGGCCTGTTCTGTGCTGTAATGTTCTATGTTCTATGTTCTAGAACACTACAGCACAAACAGGCCCTTCGACCCACAGGTTGTGCTGATCATATCAGTACCTATCAGGCCATAGAACTATCTGTAACTCCCAATCCCATTAAATCCCATATATTCATCCAGAAGTCTCTTAAAATACCCCAGCAAGCTTGCCTCTACCACCTCTGACGGCAACCGATTCCATTCACTCACCACCCTCTGAGTGAAAAACTTAGGATGTAGAGATATCGGCGTTGGACTGGGGTAAACACAGTAAGAGGTCTGACAACACCTATTTTAAATCCAACCGATTTATTTGATAGTAAACTTGCAAGCTTTCGGCTTTTGTAGCCTTCGTCAGGTGAATGAGGTCATTTGCCTGACGAAGGCTACAAAAGCCGAAAGCTTGCAAGTTTACTATCAAATTAATCAGTTCGATTTAAAATAGGTGTTGTCAGACCTCTTACTCTGAAAAACGTAGGCCAGCATTTGCTCCCCATGTTTAACTGCCCCTTGAGAAGATGGTGGTGAGCTACCTTCTTGAATGCTGCAATCCATGTGGGTGTAGGTACACCCACCGTGCTGTTAAGCAGTTCCAGGATTTTGACCCAGCTTTGGTGAAGGAACATTGATATATTTCCAAGTCAGGATGGTGAGTGGCTTGGAGGGGGCCTTGTAGGTGGTGATGATCCCAGGTATCTGCTGCCCTTATCCCTCGAGATGGAAAGGGTTGTGGGTTTGGAAGGTGTTGCCTAAACAGATTTGGTGAATTGCTGCATTTTGCAGATGGTACACACAGCTTCCATTCTATATCAGTGGGAGTGAATGTTTAAGGTAGTGAATGGGTGCCAATAAAGCGGGGTTGCTTTGTCCTGGATGATGTTGAGCTTCTTAAGTGTTGTTGGAGCTGCACCCACCCAGGCAAGTGGAGAGTATTCCATCACACTCCTGACCTGTACCTTGTTGATGGTGGACTTTGGGGAGTCAGGAGGTGAGTTACTCCCCATTGAGGTTCCAGCCTTTAATACTGCTAGCCACATTATTTATATGGCTGGGTCCAGTTAAGTTTGTGGTCAACTAAACCATGCTGTTTAGGATTTAGAATTTAGGATAGTGGAGGATTCAGCGATGGCAATGCCATTGGATGTCAATGGGCAATGGTTAGATTCTCTCATGTTGGAATGGGTCATTGTCTAGCATTAGTGTGGCCATAAGACCATAAGAGGAAAGAACAGGAGTGGGCCATTCAGCCCCTTGAGCCTGTTCCATCATTTAATAGGATCATGACTGATTTGACATTCGTCACATCCACTTTTCTGCTCTTTTCCTATAACCCTTGATTCCCTTACTGATCAAAAATCTATTAATCTCAACCTTTAATCTATACAAGGATTCTATCCTCCCAGCTCTCTGTGACAAGGAGTTCCAAAGATTGGAATCCCTCCTCATCTCAGAGTTAAATTAGAGTCTCAAGCCACTGTCCTCTGCTTAAGCAGAGGGGAGTACGATAGGATGAGGGCAGAATTGGCTAATGTAGACTGGGAACACAGACTAGTTGGGACAGCTGAGGAACAGCGGAGAATTTTTTTAAGGAGATTGTTCTCAGTACTCAGCAAAAATATATTCCGGTGAAAAAGAAGGAATGTAAGCAAAGAGATAATCAGCTGTGGATAACAAAGGAAATAAAGGAGAGTATTAAATTAAAAACCGATGCATACAGAGTAACCAAAACTAGTGGGGAATTAGAAGATTGGGAAAGCTTTAAAAAACAGCAAAGAACGACTAAGAAAGCAATAAAGAAAGGAAAGATAGATTGTGAAACTAAACTGACGCAAAATATAAAAACTGATAGTAAAAGTTTTTACAAATAAATAAAAAGGAAAAGAGTGGTTAAAGTAAATGTTGGACACTTAGAAGATGAGAAGGGGGATTTAATAATGGGAAACAAGGAAATGGCCGAGGCCTTAAACAAGTTTTTTTGTGTCGGTCTTCACAGTAGAGGACATAAAAAGCTTACCGAACATTAACAGTCGTGAGACTGTAGGGGGTGAGGTCCTTAAAACGATTACTATTACTGAAGAGGTATTGCTGGGTAGGCTAATGGGACTAGAGGTAGACAAGTTCCCGGGCCCAGATGGAATGCTTCCCAGGGAACTAAAAGAAATGACAGATGTAATAGCAGATGTGTTAGCAGTAATTTATCAAAATTCACAGGACTCCGGGGAAGTGCCAGCTGATTGGAAAACAGCTAATGTTACGCTGCTGTTTAAAAAAGGAGGTAGACAAAAGGTGGTTACTAGAGGCCGGTTAGCTTAACATCCGTAGTTGGGAAAATGCTGGAATCTGTCATTAAAGAAGAAATAGCAGGACACTTGGAAAAGAGTGGTTCGATCAAGCAGACTCAGCATGGATTCACGAAGGGAAAGTTGTGTTTGACAAATTTACTGGATTTTTATGAAGATGTAACGACTGTGGTAGGCAGAAGAAAACCACTGGATGTGGTGTTTTTAGATTTCCAGGAGGCGTTTGATAAGATGCCTCACAAAAGGTTGTTGCAGAAGATTAAGGTACACGGAGTTGGGGGTAAAGTGTTAGTGTGTATTGAGGATTGGTTATCTAACAGGAAGCAGAGAGTTGGAATAAATGGGTGCTATTCTGGTTGGCAGCTGGTGACTAGTGGAGTGCCCCAGGGATCGGTGCTGGGGCCTCAACTATTTACCATTTACACAGATGATCTGGAGGAGGGAAACCAGTGTGGGCTAATAAAGTTTGCTGATGACACGAAGATGACTGGGAAAGTGAATTGTGCAAGGATACAGAAAGTCTGCAGAGGGATCTGGTTAGGTTGAGTGAGTGGGAGAGGATCTGGCAGATGGAGTATAACGTTGGCAAAGGTGAGGTTATCCACTTTGGAAGGAGTAATAGTAAAATGGATCATTATTTAAATGGTGAAAAGCTGCAGCATGCTATGGTACAGAGGGGCCTGGGAGTCCTTGTGCACGAATCACAAAAACCCAGTCTGCAGGTGCAGCAAGTGATCAAGAAGGCGAATGGAATGTTGGCCTTTATAGAACATAGAACATTACAGCGCAGTACAGGCCCTTCGGCCCTCGATGTTGTGCTGGCCAGTGGACCCTCTAACCTAAACTATTCCAATATCATCCATATGCCTATCCACCGAACATTTGAATGCCCCCAAAGTAGGCGAATCCACAACTGCTGCAGGCAGGGCATTCCACGCCCTCACCACCCTCTGTGTAAAGAACCTGCCTCTGACATCCGTCCTATAACTACCACCTCTTAATTTAAAGTTATGTCCCCTCGTGTTGGTCATCACCATCCGAGGCAAAAGGCTCTCACTATCCACCCTATCCAATCCCTTGATCATCTTATACGCCTCAATTAGGTCACCGCGTAACCTTCTTCTCTCTAATGAAAATAACCTCAGGTCCTCAGCCTTTCCTCATAAGGCCTTCCCACCATACCAGGCAACATCCTGGTAAACCTCCTCTGCACCCTTTCCAATGCTTCCACATCTTTCTTATAATGCGGCGACCAGAACTGTAATCAATACTCCAAGTGCGGCCGCACCAGAGTTTTGTACAGTTGTAACATAAGCTCACGGCTCCTAAATTCAATCCCTCTACCAATAAAAGCTAACACACCGTACGCCTTCTTAACAACTTTATCAACTTGGGTGCCAACTTTCAAAGAGCTATGTACTTGTACCCCAAGATCCCCCTGCTCAACAACACTATTAAGGGTCCTTCCACTAGCCCTATATTTCATATGCCTGTTATTCCTACCAAAGTGAATCACCTCACACTTATCCGTATTGACTTTTCGCGTGGATACTTATCGTATCCACTTATCGCGAGGGGGATAGAATATAAAATTCTGAAAAGATTTCAGAGTTTTACTGAAACAGACTGAACAGATTGAGTATGTAGATATTAAGGAAGTGGATGTGTTAGAACTTCTACTTGCTATCAAGATAGACAAGTCTCCGGGACCAGATGGGATGTACCCCAGGTTATTGTGGGAGGTGAGGGATGTCATTGCAGAGCCCCTGGAGATGATCTTTGCATCGTCGATGGAGACGGGAGAGGTTCCAGAGGATTGGAGGATTGCGGATGTGGTCCCTATTTTCAAGAAAGTGAACAGGGATAGTCCTGGAAATTACCGACCGGTGAGTCTGACCTCAGTGGTTGGTAAGCTGATGGAGAGGCTTCTGAGGGGCAAGATTTACGAGCATTTGGAGAAGTTTAGGTTGATTAGAAATAGTCAACATGGTTTTGTAAAAGGCAGGTCGTGCCTTACCAGCTTAATTGAGTTCTTCGAAAATGTGACTGAACACATTGACGAAGGAAGAGCAGTGGACGTGGTGTACATGGAGTTCAGCAAGGCATTTGACAAGGTCCCACATGCAAGACTTCTTGAGAAGGTGAGAGGCCATGGGATCCAAGGGGCTTTTGGCCTTGTGGATCCAGAACTGGCTTGCCTGCAGAAGGCAGAGGGTGGTTGTGGATGGCTCTTTTTCTGCATGGAGGTCGGTCACCAGTGGAGTGCCCCAAGGATCTGTTCTAGGACCTTGCTGTTTGTCATTTTCATAAATGACCTGGATGAGGAAGTGGAGGGATGGGTGAGTAAGTTCGCCGATGACACGAAGGTCGGTGGTGTTGTGGATGGTCTGGGGGGATGTCAGAAGTTGCAGCATGACATCGACAGGATGGAAGACTGGGCGGAGAAGTGGCAGATGGACTTCAATGCGGATAAATGTGTTGTGGTCCATTTTGGCAGATCCAACGGGATGAATGAGTACACTATCAAAGGGTAGGAGTCTTAGCTGTGTGGAAGAGCAGAGGGATCTTGTGGTCTGGGTCCATAAGACTCTCAAATCGGCCTCCCAGGTGGAGGATGTGGTTAAGAAAGCTTACGGTGTACTGGACTTCATTCATCGAGGGATTGAGTTCAGGAGTCAGGAGGTAATGCTGCAGCTTTATAGGACCCTTGTCAGACCACACTTGGAGTACTGTGCGCAGTTCTGGTCGCCTCACGATAGGAAGGACGTGGAAGCTATTGAAAGGGTGCAGAGGAGATTTACAAGGATGTTGCCTGGATTGGGAGGCATGCCTTATGAAGACAGGTTGAGGGAGCTGGGACTGTTCTCCCTGGAGAGACGAAGGTTGAGAGGCGACCTGATAGAGGTTTACAAGATGTTGAGAGAATTAGATAGGGTGGACTCTCAGAGACTATTTCCCAGGGCTGAAATGGTCGCGACGAGAGGGCACAGATTTAAGGTGCAGGGAAGCAAGTACAGAGGGGATGCTAGGGTAAAGTTTTTCACTCAGAGGGTGGTGAGTGAATGGAATCGGCTGCCGTCGGTGGTGGTCGAGGCGAACTCGCTGGGGTCTTTTAAAAGACTTCTGGATGAGTATATGGGATCCAATGGGATTGGGGGTTATAGATAGGTCTATGGCTGGGTCGGTTTTGATGTGTTCGGCACAACTTGTGGGCCGAAGGGCCTGTTTGTGCTGTAGTGTTCTATGTTCTATATAAAAGCAGAGAGGTCTTACTGCAATTGCACAGGGCACTGGTGAGGCCGCAACTGTGTGCAGTTTTGGTCCCCGCATTTGCGAAAGAAAATATTGGCCTTGGAGGGAGTATAGAGAAGGTTCACCAGGCTGATACCGGAGATGAGGGGGGATTAGCCTATGAGGAGAGATTAATAGACTGGGCCTGTACTCGTTGGAGTTTAGAAGGCTGAGGGAGGATCTTATAGAGACTTATAAACTAATGAAGGACCTAGATAGGGTAGAGGCAGAGAGATTCTTTCCACTTAGAAAGAAAATCAGAACTAAAGGGCACAGCCTCAAAATAAGGGGGAGTGCAGTTTAGAACAGAGTTGAGGAGGAACTTCTTCACTCAGAGGGTAGTGAATCTTTGGAATTCTCTGCCCATTGAAGCGGTGGAAGCTATCTCATTAAATGTGCTTAAGTCACAGGTAGATAGATTTCTATCAATAAGGGAATTAAGGCTTATGGGGAGCAGGCAGGAAAGTGGAACTGAATGACTTTCAGATCAGCCATGATCTTATTGAATGGCGGGGCAGGCTCGAAGGGCTGGATGGGCTACTGCTGCTCCTATTTCATATGTTCTTAAATTGACACCCCTTTATTCTGAGACACTACCCTCTCGTCCTAGACTCTCTCATGAGGGGAAAGATCCTCTCAGCATTTACCCATGGCAGATGGGGTTTAATGTGGATAAGTGTGAGATTGTCCATTTTGGCCGAGAAAACAGAAAGCCAAATTACTAGCTAAATGGAAAGTAGATTCAAAATGCATGGGGGCAGAGGAATCTGGGTGTCCTTGTCCTGGGCTGAGGGATCTGGGTATCCTTATTTGGGCAGAGGGATCTGGGTGTCTGTGTTCATGCATCGCAGAAAGTCGATATGCAGATACAGCATGTAATAAGAAAAGGCAAACGAGATGTTAGTATTTATTGCAAAGGGACTGGAGTATAAAAGTAGGGAAGTGTTGTTGTAATTGTATAGAGTGTTGGTGAGATCACATTTGGAATACTATATCCAGTTTTGGTCTCCCTATTTGAGGAAAGATATGCTGGCATTGGAAGCAGTTCAGAGGAGGTTCACCAGATTGATTCCAGGGATGAAAGGGTTTGATGTAGGAGGAGAAATTAAACAGTTTGGGATTGTACTCACTGAAATTTAGAAGGATGAGAGGGGACCTAATCGAGGGATATAAAATTTTCAGAGGGATTGATAAAGTAAAAGTAAATCAAATGTTTCCTCTTATGGGGCAATCTGAACAAGAGGTCACAGGTATAGGTTAAGAGGCGGTAGATTTAAAACTGAGATGGGAAGGAACTACTCACAGCGGGGGGTGAATTTGAGACTCACTGCCTCATAGCACGGTGCAGTCTGAATCATTAAAGGCTTCAAGAAGGAGATAGATATATTTCTAATAAAAAAGGAAAAGGGGAATTTGGGTACAGGTGGGAAGATGGACCTGAGACCAGAGAGAGATCAGTCATGATCTGATTGAATGGCAGAGCAGGCTCGAAGGGCAGAATTTGCTGACTTCTGCTCCTAATTTCTATGTTCCTATATACCCTCTTAAGCCTCTTAAGAATCCTTACCATCATCCTGCTGGTCCATCAGCACATTCCTGCCACAGGCCAAAACCTGCGTGTTGTCTAGAGATGGACAGCTTCAGTATCTGAGGAATTGTGAATGGTGCTGAGCATTTTTAAAAGTATTTGTTAATGGGATGTGGGTATCGCTGGCTGGGCCAGCATTCATTACCCATCCCTAAATGCCTTCCATTTCAAAACATTATCCAATCATCAGTCAACATCCCTATTCCTGACCTTCCGAAGGAGGGAAAGTTATTGAAGAAATTTTGCATCACATCTTGTAATACATCTTCCTATCAGCTCTGCCTTGAAGCATTTGGAGCTTTGTTGGACTGAGATTGAAGGCAGAGTTTGTGTTGCCCGCAGCCCCTCACCTTTACAAGCTGCAGTCAGCAGAATACGGTCCAGGTTCTCTGCGTTGATGCAATGGATCCAAAGATTATTGGGTGGTTCCTCTGTTATTGGTTCAAGAACCCAGTCAATCTGTTCATCCTTGGCAGGATTCATTTCACCCAGAATGTCACCTATCACTGATTCCTCAGTGAGGTCAGGGCTGGAGACCTTTTCCTCCTCAGAAAAAAGGCTTTCATCTAAAGTAACAATAAAACAACCCCAGTTTTATTAGTCACACCCAACAGCATAATCTTCATGAGAAACTACATTGTAACACAACTCATTATGTGGATATATCATAGCTTATAATTCTATAACAATCCCTCATAAAGTGATGTCTCTGCAAAATGTGGATCTATCCTTTACTACAATAAACCTTCCTGGAAATGGAACCCAATTATAATAAAATAACTTTAATCACCAGTGCAGCAAAATTATAATAAATGATCTTTATAGTGAAACCCTTTTATATTAATCTAATTAGCAAACCCATCAAGCTCATGTTAAAATGAAACATATTCACTTTTGATTGGAGTAGATAGATTGCAGAATTTGTTGAGTTCTGGGAATAATAATGATGGGTGTATGATTAAATGAAAGCCTGACTAATCTTCCTATTCATTCACCGCTCTCCTCACACTCAGCAGTGAGTACAGATGGAAAAGCTCAGTGAAACCATACTGGCTAACTCTTCTATCAGACTTTGCCATGCTCACTGGGTAGGGAAAAGATCAGCTGAAGAGACATAAACCAAGTAGTCAGAGTCAAGAGCAGCCATTTGTGCTGAGATTAGGGGTGATTCAGTATTGCCCATCCTTTGTTACTCTTGTGAAGATGGTGGTGAGCTGCCTTCTCGAATCTGTGTTGGACTGCTAATGGAAACCGTGATTCTTTGCCTCATCTAAACCTATCATAATCTTGTCCATCAAATCCCACCCTTCCCATCACCACTGACCACACTCCTCCTCCCACCCCAAAAACCAGTCTCCCATGAGGTACCTTGTCAAAGGTTTTACTGAAGTCCATGTATCCAGCATCCACTCCCTCATCTATCATCTTCATCACTTGCTTGAGAAACTCGATCAAGTTAATGAGGTACGACCTCTCCTTCACAAAACCATGCTATCACTAATAAATCCATTTGTTTCTAAATGTGAGGAAACCCTGTCCCTCACAATCTTTTCCAATAATTTCCCTACCACTGATTCACCGGCTTATAATTTCCGGGATTATCCCTGCTGCTCTTCTTCAACAAAGGAACAACATTGGCTATCCTCCAGTCCTCTGGGACCTCCCCTGTAGCCAGTGAAGATACAAAGATTTCTCTCAAGGCCCCAGCAATTTCCTCCCCTTGCCTCTCTCAGTATTCTGGGATATGTCCCATCAGGCTCTTGGAACTTGTCTACTTTAATGCTTTTTAAGACACTCAACACCTTCTCCTTTTTGATATCATAGAACATAGAACATAGAACATTACAGCACAGAACAGGCCCTTCGGCCTTCGATGTTGTGCCGACCAAAATAAAAAGCAATGCCCCTCCAAACTAAACCATTCCCTTCTCTTCCATATACTTATCAATTACCTCTTAAACGCCACCAAACTTGGCGCATCTACAACAGCTGCAGGCAGGGCATTCCACTCCCTAATCCCTCTTTGAGTAAAGTACCTACCTCTGATATCCGTCCTATAACTCATACCCCTTAATTTAAAGCTGTGTCCCCTCGTGCTAGCTTTCTCCATCCTAGGAAAAAGGCTATCACTGTCCACCCTATCGAAACCTCTAATCATCTTATATGCTTCAATAAGATCCCCTCTTATCCGCCTCCTTTCTAACGAAAACAACCTCAAATCCTTCAACCTCTCTTCATAGGACCTGCCCTCCATACCAGGCAACATCCTGGTAAACCTCCTCTGTACCCTCTCCAATGCCTCCACATCTTTCTTATAATGTGGGGACCAGAACTGCACACATACTCCAAGTGCGGCCGCACTAGAGTTCTGTACAGTTGCAACATGACGTTGCGGCTCCGAAATTCAATCCCCCTACCAATAAAAGCTAAGACTCCATATTCCTTCTTAACAACCTTATCGACTTGACTGCCTACTTTCAGGGATCTATGCACAAATACACCAAGATCCCTCTGTTCATCAACACTATTAAGAATCCTACCATTAGCCTTATACTCTACACATTTATTATTCCTGCCAAAGTGCATTACCTCACACTTTTCCACATTAAACTCCATTTGCCACCTCTCGGCCCAGCTCTGCAACTTGTCCAAGTCCTCTGTAAACTATAACACCCCTCTTCACTATCTACCACTCCACCAACTTTAGTGTCATCTGCAAATTTACTGATCCATCCCTCAATACCCTCATCCAGATCATTTATAAAATTACAAACAGCAGGGGCCCCAAAACAGACCCCTGAGGCACACCACTCGTCACCGAACTCCACGATGAATATCTCCCATCAACCACCACCCTCTGTCTTCTATCTGCCATCCAATTCCTAATCCAATTAGCTAAATCACCCTCTATTCCACACATCTGCATTTTCTGTAGAAGTCTTCCATGGGCCACCTTATCAAACGCCTTACTAAAGTCATATATACTACATCAACCGCCTTACCCCCATCCACCTCTTTGGTCACTTTCTCAAAAAACTCAATGAGGTTAGTAAGGCATGACCTACCCTTCACGAAACCATGCTGACTATCCCCAATCAATTCATTTCTCTCTAAATAACTATAAATCCTATCCCTAATAATTCTCTCCAATACCTTGCCCACAACAGAAGTAAGACTCACTGGCCTATAATTCCCAGGAAGGTCTCTCTTCCCCTCTTAAACAATGGGACCACATTCGCTATCCTCCAGTCCTCCGGAACCACACCCGTAACCAACGAGGACCTGAAGATCAGAGCCAGAGGCTCTGCAATCTCCTCTCTTGCCTCCCAGAGAATCCTAGGGTAAATCCCGTCCGGCCCAGGGGACTTATCCAACTTCAAACCCTCGAGAATTTCTAGCACATATCAACATGACCCAGAATATTAACACATCCTACCCTCGGCTTCTCATCCATCAAGTTTCTCTCTTTGGTAAATACTGAGGCAAAGTATTCATTTAGTATCTCGTCCATTTCCTCTGGTTCTCTGTATAGATTCCCTCCACTATCCCTGAGTGGACCAATCCTTTCCCTGGCTCCCCTCTTACTCTTTACATACGTGCAAAATATCTTAGAATTTTCTTTAATCCTGTTTGCCAAAGATTTTTCATGATCTCTTTTAGCCCTCCAACTCCTTCCTTAAGTTCCTTCTAGCCTTCTTTATATTCTTCAAGGACTTCATCTGTCCTCACCCTTACAAATGCTTCCTTTTCCTTTTTGACAAGGTTCATAACGTCCCTACGCTAAAGGAAAGGATATCCCGAGGCATGGTACATCAGCAAGACCGTGCAGACACTACCTGTAAAGACTTTATTATCTGTTAAGACTACAATTCAATCATTATTGCTGTGATAGTGGAGTTGAACACTTTGAGAACTTTCAAGCGGTTACTGGATAGATACATGGGGCACATCAGAATTATAGGGAGTGGGATAGCTTGATTTTGGGTTTGGACATAGCTCGGCACAACATTGAGGGGGGAAGGGCCTGTACTGTTCTATGTTCATTATCTTGCAACTGCATCTGTCTATATATGCCCTGTTTGTGAACCCAATTATTCACTCACCTGATGAAGCAGTGCTTCAAAAGCTCATGATTCCAAATACTCCTGTTGGACTTTAACCTGGTATTGTGAGACTTCTTACTGTGACCCACCCGCTACCTGGACCTCTCACTGCCTCCTGGAATCCATCATCCTCTCTAATACTGCACACTGACTCCATCTGCCTCTCAAGTTCCAGCTCAAACTGCTGGAGACATTTCCTACACACATTCCAGGACACATGACGTATCCTTGTGTTTCCACATGGTGTCACACAAAGTTCCTCCAGTGCTCTCAGTAAGATGATTAATGATGCTGAATTAACTGTACCTGGGAGTCCCAGCACCTCTCTGCTCAGCTGTAGTCCAGAACCCTGCTGAAAGACTTGCATCCACATTTCACACTGGTAATCTGGGTCAATAAAGAGTGGCCATGGGAATGAACGGAAGTTGATCAGGTTCCGTGTAAGGAGAACGCTAACTCTAGCTGTGGCATTGACTGGAAGTTTAGCTTGGTTCCAGCTTAACTGCTCTCTCATTGAACTGAGAAGATCCAGAATCAGGAAGTCACTCCGGGTTGGGATGAATTTTGACGTTTGGTGATGGCTACTATCTGACGTGACCTTTTCCTGTGAGGTGGATGATGTCTTCACTGATAGTAAGTTCACCAGTTCTTGTCGAGCATCTTCTGGCTCCATGTCCAACTCACCAGTGAAACAAGCCGTCTTCCATTTTTCTAAGAGTTCCTGCCTCATCTTTTCTTCAAAGGGGCCCAAGTAAATGATGGCAGCTGCTGTCAGTAAACTGTCTCCTGAAACTGTGATCTTTCTGTCCTTTGACTGTCTTAAGGCTTCATCCCACTCAAACTGGTGAGGACTTAGTGCGTTTATCAGATCTTTAGCCTGTTTCAATTTCCGCTGATATTCCTCTGTCTCAGCTAAATGTTGTTCTTTATCCTCTTTCAGTTTCTGAAGTAGGTCCTGCTCCTTTTGTTCAAGGAGCCTGAGGACTTCTGTGTCACTGAGGTCTATCACAGAGTCAGAGTCTGATAAGTAGTCATTGCCATCTTCCCGTATCAATTCAACAAGTTTCACCTTCATCTGAAAGGCTTGTTTCCTCAGCATTCCCAGTTTTATCTGCACGCCTTCGATACGTGATTGGTATTCGTTGACAAAGGATGGACTATACTCACGAACAATGCTGGCGTACTGGTACACAGCTTTAATCCATAGACTGAAGGACTCCACTGCCTGACTGGCCTCACGCACAACTTCTGGCTGGAATTCAGGTTGCTGCACAATATCACCTATTGCCTTGTATACTTGTTCAGGAATATTATCCTTGTCATAAAATTCCAAATCCTGCACAGGAAGAATGTGGAAAAGTTATAAACACTTTTTTCTGCGATACTTCCAAGATGCACCTCCGGATTATGAATTTTGTCCAAGAGCTTAAGGGCAATCTGGGAACCGCAGGTGTGTGATTCTCTGGTCTGATCAAGTACAAATCAGAGCCGACTGGAGAATCACAAGGAAGGAAACATGTTACAGTTAACACCAGTGAGAACCCCTTTTGGGACTCTTCCAGCCTCTACATCTCAATGCAATGCAGGGAGAGTATGACCCAGACTAGCCCTGCACTATGCCTCCCGCAGCTAAGGCAGTGTTAACATTACTGCACCAACTCTGGAAACATGGACAGCGATTTTCCCACCTCTCCACACAGGCTGTGGATCACATGGATCCAAGAATAATGTGTGGACTAAAAATGGTTTTCACACGAGGGGAAGAAGAGTTTGAATCCTATGGCATGAATTCTCTTGCCATAAACCAGGTCGTAACCTGAAAGGCTGCCAGGCTAATCAGCATTTAAATATGCATCACCCGTTCAAATCCCAGTGCACAGAATCTTCTGGCCTTTGGACACAGCAGAATAACAACAAGAATCGTTGCTGATATCCACCAGTGTAGAGCTGCCTCAATGGTTATACTGAACAGCTTGGAGGACAATGAAGCTTCAGTGTGGTAGCATGGCTGGGCAGTGTCCATTGGCAATGCTCACCTGGCACCAGCAATGCCAGCTGGGCATTGCTAATGTGCCTGGGGAGTGGCAAGTTGGTGGGGCTTGTGGATGGATGTCTATGACAGGGGGGCAGTGGGCGGGGTTGGGGGGGGGCTAGACAGGGGGGCAGTGTGCAGGGGGAAGAGGGCTATGACAGGGGGGGGAGAGGGCTATGACAGGGGGGGAAGTGTGCAGCGGGGGCTATGACAGGGGGCAGTGTGCAGGGGGGGCTATGACAGGGGGCAGTGTGTGGGGGGGTGTGCAATGACAGGGGGCCAGTGTGCAGGGTGGGCTATGACAGGGGGGCAGTGTGCGGGAGGGGGGCTAAAACAGGGGGCAGTGTGCGGGGGGGGCTATTTCAGGGGGGCAGTGTGCGGGGGGGGTGCTGTGAGAGGGGGGGCAGTGTGCAGGGAGGCTATGATTAGGGGGGGCAGTGTGCGGGGCGAGATATGACGGGGAGCTATGACTGGAGGGCAGTGTGCAGGGGGGGGGGCTGTGACAGATGGGCAGTGTGCGGTGGGGGGGGGGGCTATGACAGGGCGGCAGTGGGGGGAGGGGTGGCTATGCCAGGGGGGCAGTGTGCACGGGGTGCGGATGGACAGGGAGTCAGTGTGCAGGGGGTGGGCTATGACAGGGGGGCAGTGTGCTGGGGGGGGCTATGACAGGGGGCAGTGTGCTGGGGGGGCTATGACAGGGGGCAGTGTGCAGGGGGGTGCGATGACAGGGGGGCAATGTACAGGGGGGGGGGGGGGGCTATGATAGGGGGCAGTGTACAGGGGGGTGCGATGACAGGGGGGAATGTACAGCGAGGGGGGGCTATGACAGTGGTGCAGTGTGTTGGGGGGGGGGCTATGACAGGGGGCAGTGTGTGGGAGGTGCAATTCTGACAAGGCTTTTTACACATGTATAAAAGAACAAGAGGGTAGCCAGGGAGAGGACTGGCCCACTCAAGGACAAGAGAGGGAATCTATATGTGGAGCCAGAGGAAATGAGCGAGGTGAGGTGTAGGTGAGGGATAGGATTTATAGTTATTTAGAGAGAAATGAATTGATTGGGGATAGTCAGCATGGTTTTGTGAAGGGTAGGTCGTGCCTTACTAACCTCATTGAGTTTTTTGAAAAAGTGAACAAAGAGGTGGATGGGGGTAAGGCGGTTGATGTGGTATATATGGACTTTAGTAAGGCGTTTGATAAGGTGGCACATGGAAGGCTTCTGCAGAAAATGCAGATGTATGGGTTTGAGGGTGATTTAGCTAATTGGATTAGGAATTGGCTAGCAGATAGAAGACAGAGGGTGGTGGTTGATGGGAGATATTCATCGTGGAGTTTGGTTACAAGTGGTGTACCTCAGGGATCTGTTTTGGGGCCCCTGCTGTTTGTAATTTTTATAAATGATCTGGATGAAGGTATTGAAGGATGGATTAGTAAATTTGCGGATGACAACAAAGTCGGAGGAGTGGTAGATAGTGAAGAGGGGTCTTATAGTTTGCAGCGAGACTTGGACAAGTTGCAGAGCTGGGCCGAGAGGTGGCAAATGGAGTTTAATGCGGAAAAGTGTGAGGTAATTCACTTAGGCAGGAATAGGCCAAATGTTGTAGAGTTAGGGCTAATGGGAAGGACTCTTAATAGTGTGAGAAACCAGAGCGGATCTTGGTGTATATGTGATGATCATGAAAGTGCAATCAAGTCGAGAATTTTGTTAAGAAAGCACAGTGGGTCTTGGCTTTTAATTGGTAGGGGGATTGAATTTAGGAGCCGCAAGTCATGTGGCCAATGTAACAAAACTTAGTGCGGCCGCACTGAGATGTGTACAGTTCTGGTCTCGCATCATAAGAAAGGATGTGGAGGCATTGGAGAGGGTACAGAGGAGGTTTCCAGGATGTTGCCTGGTATGGAGGGCAGGTCTTATGAAGAGAGGCTGAGGGATTTGAGGTTGTTTTCGTTAGAAAGGAGGCGGCTAAGAGGGGACCTTATCGAAGCATATAAGATGATGAGGTTTAGATAGGGTGGACAGTGATGATAGCCTTTTTCCTAGGATGGAGAAAGCTAGCACGAGGGGACACAGCTTTAAATTAAGGGGTGATAGTTATAGGATGGATATCAGAGGTAGTTCTTTACCCAGAGGGTGGTTAGGGAGTGGAATGCCCTGCCTGCGGCAGGTGTAGATGCGCCAAGTTTGGTGGCGTTTAAGAGGTTAGTTGATAAAGTTTATGGACGAAAAGGGAATGGTTTAGTTTGGAGGGTCATTGCTTTTTCCTAATTGGTCGGCGCAACATTGAGGGCCGAAGGACCTGTTCTGCGCTGTAATGTTCTATGTTCTATGTATTAAATGAATACTTTGCATCAATATTCACCAAAGGACTTGGTAGATGATGAGTCTGGGAAAGGGTGTGTAGATTGTTTGAGTCCTGTTCAGATCGAAGAGGAGGAGGTATTGGAGTTGTTGAGATATATTCTATATCACTGTAGACAAGTCCCTAGGGCCCGATGGGATATAGTCCAGAATACTGAGAGAGATAAGGGGAGGAAATTGCTGAGGCCTTGAGAGAAATCTTTGTATCCTCACTGGCTACAGGGGAGATGATGTGGATATGCCGGTGTTGGACTGGGGTAAACACAGTAAGAAGCTGACAACACCAGGTTTAAATCCAACCGATTTATTTGATCATAAACTCGCAAGCTTTCAGCTTTATGGCCTTCGTCAGGTGAATGAGGTGTTGGGAGATCAGAACACCTCATTCGTCTGACGAAGGCCATAGAGTCAAAAGCTTGCGAGTTTACTATCAAATAAATCAGTTGGATTTAAACGTGGTGTTGTCAGACTTCTTACAGGGGAGATCTCAGAGAACTGGAGAATAGCCAATGTTATTCCTTTGTTTAAGAAGAGTAACAAGAATAATCCAGGTAATTACAGGCTGGTGAGTCTTACATCAGTGGTAGGGAAATTATTGGAGAGGATTTTTCGAGACAGGATTTGTTCCCACTTGGAAATAAGTGGGCACATTAATGAGAGGCAACATGGTTTTCTGAAGGGGAGATCGTGTCTCACAAACTTGATTGAGTTTTTCAAGGAAGTGATGAAGATGATCGATGAGGGTAGGACAGTGGATGTTGTCTACATGGACTTCAGTAAGGTCTTTGACAAGGTCCCTTCATGGCAGATTGGTGAAGAAGGTGAAGTTACATGGGATCAGAGGTGAGTTGGTAAGGTGGATGCAAAACTGGCTTGGTCAAAGAAGACAGAGGATGACAGTGGAAGGGAGTATTTCTGAATGGAGGGCTGTGACAAGTGGCATTCCGCAGGGATCAGTGCTGGGACCTTTACTGTTTATAATATATATTAATGATTTGGAGAAAAATGCAACTGGAATTGATTAGTAAGTTTGCGGATGACACAAAGGTTGTTGGATTTGTGGATAGCGATGAGGACCATCAGAGGATGCAGCAGGATAGAAATCAGTTAGAGACTTGGCAGGAGAAATGTCAGATGGAGTTTAATCTGGGCAAATGTGAAGTAATGCATTTTGGAAGGTCTAATACAGATAGGAAATATACAGTAAATGACAGAACCCTTAACAGTATTGATAGGCAGTACACAGGTCACCGAAAGTGGCAATGCAGGTGGAGAAGATAGTCAAGAAGGCATATGGCATTCTTGCCTTCATCGGCTGGGGCACTGAGTTTAAAAATTGGCAAGGCACATTGTAGCTTTATAGAAACTTAGTTAGGCTGCACTTGGAATATAGTGTTCAATTCTGGTCGCCGCACTACCAGAAGGATGTGGAGGCTTTGCAGAGGGTACAGAAAAGATTTACCAGGATGTTGCCTGGTATGGAGGGCATTAGTATGAGGAGAGGTTGGAGAAACTTGGTTTGTTTTCACTGGAATGACAGGTTAAGGGGTGACCTGATAGAAGTCTACAAGATTATGAGAGGCATGGACAGAGTGGATAGTCAGAAGCTTTTTCCCAGGGTGGAAGAGTCAATTACTAGGGGGTCACAGGTTTAAGGCGCAAAGGTTTAAAGCAGATGAACGAGGCAGATGTTTTACATTGAGGGTGGTGGGTGCCTGGAACTCGTTGCTGGGGGAGGTAGTGGAAGTGGATACAGTAGTGACTTTTAAGGGATGTTTGACAAGTACATGAATGACATGGGAATAGAGGGATATGGTTCCCGGAAGGGTAGGGGGCTTTAGTTCAGTCAGACAGCATGGTCGGTGCAGGATTGGAGGGGTCCAGGGGCCTGCTGCTGTGCTGTAATTTTCTTTGTTCTTTGCTCTTTGACGGGGACACTGTACTAGCTGATGGGGTGGGGGTGCGGTGGTTGCTATGACAAGGGATGCTGTGCAGTGGGGAGGCACTATGCGGGGGGGTTGTGGGGGTGTTGTGACAGGGGGTCCAAAGAAGTTTGGGAAGATTGCAGTGCAGAGTGGATCTGAGAGACCGGTGCAGGTCATTCTATTATTTGCAGCATTATTGCACAGTCATTCTTTGGGAAAAATCCAGTCATGAGTTCAAATTCCACCACAGCAAATGGAAAATTTTAATTCAATTAATTAAATAAGTCTAGCCTCAGTAATGGTGACTAATGTGAAGCTACTGGATTGATTTAAGAACGCATTTAGCTCACTAGTGTCCTTTAGGGAGAGAAATCTGCCATCCTTACTCAGTCTGACCTATATGTGACTCCAGCAATGTGGGTGACCCTGAGCTACCCTCTGAAATGGCCAAGCCAGCCACTGTTCACAACAGACTTCTCAACAGAGATTCAGCACAGGCAATAAATGTCAGCCATATCGACACACTGAGAATGATTTAAAAAACAGCCTTTAACCCGCACTATTGAAAAGATATAAAAATACCCACCTGGTAAAAGTTTGGCTGACTGATTAATTGCTTCACACTGTCCCAACCAACTGGCTTTCCAAACATCAGGCAGAGGGTGTTCATCACCATGACAATGGGAGGGGGAGGTGCACGGTAAGTCCGTACCTCATCCAGATCCACTGAACTCAGTGTCTGAAGAGCTTTCAATGCCGTCGCATACACTGGCTTCACCTGCAAGATGGGAATTTAACAGAGAGTAAGCTATTGCAAAATGACATTGTGCTTGATTATATAAATAACTGTTACATTGCAGTTAACATACAGCAGTATGTTGGGGTGGATCCAGACTCTTGATCCAATGACCTGGACTTGCGATTCCAAGGCTTGTGAGCAAAACATGCAACCCACAAGATGAAAGGGGCAGTGAGAGTGATGGATACAAGACAGACAAAGGGACAGTGACAGGGAAAGTCGACTGCAGGAAGGAAATATACTATAGGGTCCCTGAGTTGTTGAAATTGCTCTTTTTCATATATATTAATGATCTGGATTCGGGTATACAACAACAATTTTGAACAACCCTGGAACACCAGGATAACAAAGTCACTTTGTTCAGCTCGCATTTATTGATTACAACTCAGTCTTCAACATCATTATTCCTATGAAACTCATCTCCAAACTCTGTGGCTTGGGGCTTGACTCCTTTTGCAACTGGATCCTAGACTTCATAATCCACAGACAGCAGCCAGTAAGGAAAGGCAACACCACCTCCTCCATGATCATCCTCAACACCGGTGCCCCACAAGGCTGTGCTCCCAGCTCCCTACTATACTCCTTATACACCAATGACGAGTTGGAGTACGGGAATGAGATCGAGAATCTGGTGAACTGGGGCGGCAACAATAATTTCTCCCTCAATGTCAACAAAATGAAGAAGATTATCACCGACTTCAGGAAGCGTAAAGGAGAACATGCCCCTGTCTACATCAATGGGGATGAAATGGAAAGGGTCAAGAGCTTCAGGTTTTTAGGTGTCCAGATCACCAACAACCTGTCCTGGTTCCCCCCATGCTGAAACTACAGTTAAGAAAGGCCACCAACGCCTCTACTTTCTCAAAAGACTAAGGAAATTTGGTATGTCACCTATGACTCTCACCAACTTTTACAGATGCATCATAGAAAGCATTCTTTCTAGTTGTATCACAGTTTGGTATGGCTGCCCAAGGTTGCAAGAAACGACAAAAGTCGTGACTAGCCCAGTCCATCACACAAACCAGCCTCTTATCCATTGACTCTGTCTACATTTCCCGCTGCCTCAGCAAAGTCACCAGCTTAATTAAGGATCCCACGCACCCCAAACATTCTCTCTTCCATCCTAATGGTTTAGGTTAGAGGGTCATTGCTTTTTCTTAATTGGTCGGCGCAACATCGAAGGCCGAAGGGGCTGTTCTGCGCTGCAATGTTCTGTGTTCTTCTGTTGGGAAAAAGATACAAAAGCCTGAGGTCACACACCAACCAAGGGGACATAGCTTTAAATTGCAGGCTGATAGATATAGGACAGATGCAAGAGGTAAGTTCTTTACTCAGAGTAGTAAGAGCGTGGAATGCCCTGCCTGCAACAGTAGTGGACTCACCAACATTAAGTGCATTTAAATGGTCATTAGATAAACATATGGATGATATTGGAATAGTGTCGGTTAGATGGGCTTTAGATTGATTTCACAGGTCGGCGCAACATCAAGGGCCGAAGGGCCTTTACTGCGCTGTAATGTTCTATGTTCTAAGAACAGCTTCTTCCCTGCTGCTGTCAGACTTTTGAATGGATTTACCTTGCATTAAGTTGATCTTTCTCTATACCCTAATTATTGATTTGATTTGATTTATTATTGTCACATGTATTGGCATACAGTGAAAAGTATTAGTTCTTGCTCGCTTATACAGACAAAGCATACTGTTCATAGAGAAGGAAAGGAGGGACTGCAGAGTGTAGTGTTACAGTATTCTAGTGTTCTAGGGTGTAGAGAAAGATCAACTTATGTAAGGTAAATCTAATCGAAAGTCTGACAGCAGCAGGGAAGAAGCTGTACTTGAGTCGGTTGGTGTGTGACTTCAGACTTTTCTGTCTTTTTCCCAATGGAAGAAGGCGGAAGAGAGAATGTTCGGGGTGTGTGGGTCCTTAATTATGCTGGCTACTTTGCTAAGGCAGCTGGAAGTGTAGACAGTCAATGGATGGGAGACTGGTTTGTGTGATCGATTGGGCTGCATTCAGACCTTTTGTAGTTTCTTGCTGTTTTGGGCAGAGCAGGCGCCCATACCAAGCTGTGATACAACTGGAAAGAATGTTTTCTATGGTAAAAGTTGGTGAGAGTCATAGTTGTCATACCAAACTTCATTTGTCTTCTAAGAAAGTAGAGGCATTGGTGAGTTTTCTTAACTATAGTGTCAGCTTAGGGGAATCAGGACAAGTTGTTGGTGATCTGGACAATTAAAAATTTGAAGCTCTCGACCATTTCTACTTCATCCCCGTTGATATAGACAGGGGCATGTTCTCCTTTACGCTTCCTGAAATCAATCGCTATCTCCTTCATTTTATTGATATTGAGGGAGAGATTATTGTTGCTGCACCAATTCACCAGATTCTCTATCTCATTCCTGTACTCTGTCTCATCATTGTTTGAGATCTGACCCACTTTGGTGGTGTTGTCGGCAAACTTGAAAATCGAACTGGAGGGGTATTTGGCCACACAGTCGCAGGTGTACAAATAGAGTAGGAGGCTGAGAACTTGTGGGGCACTGGTATTGAGCATGATCGCGGAGAGGTGTTGTTGCCTATCCTTACTGATCTGAACTCGGCCTGCGAGTTAGGAATTTCAGGATCCAGTCGCAATGGGAGGTGCTGAGGCCCAGGCCACAGAGTTTGGAAATGAGTTTTGTGGGAATAATGGGTGTTGAAGGCTGAGCTGTAGTCGGTAAATAGGAGTCTGATATAGGTGTCCTTGTTATCTAGGTGTTCCAGGGTTGAGTGCAGAGCCAGAGAGATGGCATCTGCCGTAGACCTGTTTTAGCGGTAGGCAAACTGTAGAGGATGCAGGTAATCCAAGAGAATGGAATTGATTCGTGCATGACTAACCTTTCGAAGCATTTCATAATGGTGGATATCAGAGCCACGAGCTCATAGTCATTAAAGCATGTTGCTTGGTTTCTCTTAGGTACCGGGGTGATGGTTGTCTTCTTGAAGCAGATAGAGACCTCAATCAGATTGTTATAAAGAGAGATGGAAGGTGTCTGTGAATATCCCCCTAGCCAATCTGTGCAGGATCTGAGTACCCCATCTGGGCCAGTCGCTTCCCGTGGGTTGACCTTTGAGAAAGCTGCTCTGCCATCTGCAATGGAGACCCCAGATACAGGTTCATCCAGAGCTTCCAGAGTGGAGGACATTCTCTTACTGACCTCTTGCTCAAAACTGGCATAGAATGCATTGAGTTCACTGGAGAGGGGTGCATTGGAGCTGGTGATTTTACACGCCTTCATCTTGTAGCCTGTTATGTCTTGCAGGCCTTGCCATAGTCGGTGGGGGTCTGTGTGTCTAGCCTGTAACTCTAGTTTGGTCTGGTACTGTCTTTTGGCATTTTTGATGGACCTCCTTAGATCCTGAGATGAGTTGAGGCCCAAATTAAAACATGGGAATATGAAGTAATTGCTGCCTCTGAGATGGCAGATAGAGTTTAATCTGGACAAGTGTGAGGTAATGCATTTTGGAAGGTCTAATACAGACAGGAAATATATAATAAATGGTAGAACCCTTAAGAGTATTAATAGGCAAAACAATCCTGGTGTACAGATGCATAGGTCACTGCAAGTGGCAATACAGGTGGAGAAGATAGTCAAGAAGGCATACGACATGCTTGCCTTCATTGGCTGGGGCACTGAGTTTAAAACTGGCAAGTCATGTTTCAGCTTTATAGAACCTTAGTTAGGCTGCACTTGGAATATAGTGTTCAATTCTGGTCACCGCACTACCAGAAGGATGTGGAGGCTTTGGAGAGGGTACAGAAAAGATTTACCAGGATGTTGCCCTGGTATGGAGGGCATTACTATGAGGAGAGGTTGGAGAAACTTGGTTTGTTCTCACTGGAGCGATGGAGGTTGAGGGAAGACCTGATAGAAGTCTACAAGATTATGAGAGGCATGGACAGAGTGGATAGTCAGAAGCTTTTTCCCAGGGTGGAAGAGTCAATTACTAGGGGGCACAGGTTTAAAGAAGATGTGTGAGATTTTTTGTACAGATGGTGGTGGGTGCCTGGGACTTGCTGCTGGGCAGGTAGTAGAAGCGGATCTGGTAATGACTTTTAAGGGGCGTATTGACAAGTACATGAATGAGATGGAAAGACAGAAATATGGTCCCTGGCAGGGTCAGGGATTTTAGTTCAGTTGGGCAGTATGGTCAGTGCAGGTTTGGAGGGGCTGAAGAGCCTGTTCCTGTGCTGTAATTTTCTTTGTTCTTTTGCTCTTAGCGGGGTGAGTTTGGCAGCTCAAATATTCCAGGGTATAGGATCTTCAGGTGAGGCAGGGAAGGAGGTAAAAAATGAGGGGGGAATGTAATTTTGATCAGGGAATCAATTATGATAGTAAGAATAGATAACTGCCGGAAATGTACCGCCTTGTCTGCCAGGGAATCGGAAATCTCTGCGACCTCGGGCAGGAATTTCCGGTTTCACCCGAGTGAGGCTGCAAAATCCTGCCCAACATTTTGGGAGCCTCTTCAAATGAAGCCACATGAGTAGAAATTAAAAATCAGAAAGGAACAATCACATTGCTGGGATGTTCTTTTGGTCTAATGACAGTCTCAGAAATAAAGAAGAAAAGATACGCAGGTACATTTCAGAGAAGCTGAATCAAATTTGCTGATGACACCAAGATGCTTGGATTGGCGGGTACAGAAGAGCAGTGTCAGGCAATACAACAGGACATAGACAGGTTGGTAGACTGGGCAGATAGATGGCAAATGGAATTTAATCCGGATAAATGCGAGGTGATGCATTTTGGCCGGAAAAATGTAGAAGAGAGTTATAGGATAAAAGGTAAAACTATACGGAGCATAGAGACGCAGAGAGACTTGGGGGTGCAGGTTCACAAGTCTCTGAAGGTGTCCTCACAGGTGGAGAAGGTGATAAAGAAGGCGTATAGTATGTTAGCTTTCATAGAAAAGGGTATAGAATATAAGAGTAGGAGTTTGATGTTGCAGTTGTATACAACTTTGGTTAGGCCTCACTTGGAATACTGCGCCCAGTTCTGGTCTCCGTACTATCGGAAGGATGTGGAGTCCTTGGAGAGAGTGCAGAGGAGGTTTACCAGGATGCTGCCTGGTATGGAAGGACTGTCCTATGAGGAACGATTAGATAGACTGGGGTTGTTTTCCCTTGAAAGACGTCGGCTTAGAGGGGATCTCATAGAGGTGTATAAGATTATAAGGGGTATAGATAGAGTAAATGGAGGTAAACTTTTTCCGCCTTTAGAAATGGATAGGACGAGGGGTCATGGCCATAGGGTGAGGGGGGCTATGTATAGGACGAATATTAGAGGGCAGTTTTTCATACAAAGGGTAGTGGGGGTGTGGAATGCACTGCCGAGTAAGGTGGTGGGAGCAGGCACGCTGGGGCTGTTTAAGGGTCTCTTGGACAGCCACATGAGCGGTATGCAGATAGAGGGATATATTAGGACTGTTTAACTACGGCTTTTTTCCACAGGTAATTCGGTCCATATTTGACCAACATTGAGCATGCATTCGGCAGGTGGTGCGGGTACGGCTCTTGGATGTTGATTCATGGGTTGCCTGGTACCTCATGTCGTAAATGAGTGCTTTATGTGGACCATCTGAAGGGCACCATGACAGCCCAGAGACTATCGATGTGGCTGTGCAGACACTTGGAATTGGGCCGGTGTCTGCGGGGGTTTGCGCGTTCTCCCCGTGGTTGCGTGGGGTTTCTCCGGGCACTCCGGTTTCCTCCCACAACCCAAAAATTCGCTCTTAGGCTGATTGGGAAACAAATTGTCCCTATGGTGAAATTTTTCCATATTAGGAATAATATATATATTATTATATAGGAATATTAAAATAGGATAATGTATTTGCTACTATATAGTATGACGGCGGCGCGGGCTCGTTGGGCCGAAGGGCCTGTTTCCCGTGCTGTGTTGCTTAAAAAAAAAGTGTAAAAGTAGTCGGGTACTGATAGTGGAGGATTTGAACTTTCCCAACATTAACTTGGGGTAGACATAATGTGAAAAGTTTAGAGGGAGCAGAACTCTCAAATAGGATCCAGAACTTTTTAAGCCAGTACATTGAAGGTCCTAAAAGATAGGAGATGATTCTAGACTTCATTTTAAGTAATAAACACGAACAAGTGGTTGAAGTAAAAGTGGAAGAGCATTTTTCAAACAGCAATCATAACTCAATTAGATTGATGATTGTTACGGAAAAGGACTGATTTTAATAAAATCAGATATTATTTGATCAGACTGGACTGAAAGTGGACACTTTTACATCATTGTGTGACAGAAAAGTGTGATGCATTTAAGAAGGAAATAGACAAAGTACAGAGCCAATATGTTCCAATAAAGAAAAGGATTGAGACCAAAAAGTTCAGCGAACCCTAAATATCGAAGGGTATACGACTTTGGATAGAGAGAAAAAGGGAGATTTGTGGCAGACATCAAGGGGACAAAACAGCAGAAGCCCTAAAGGAAGATAGAATGTGTAAGAGGGAATATAAAAAGGAAGTTAGGAGAGCAAAAAAGGAACATGAAAGGATTCTGGCAGGTAGAATAAAGGAAAATCCAAAGCTGTTTTACAAATAAGAACAAAGAACAAAACAGCATGGGAAACAGGCCCTTCGGCCCAACGAGCCCGCACCACCACCCCGATGTTCCCATCTCTACCCGTGATCCCTGTCTATGTTTATAGATCTATGGATTAAAAACCAAATTTGAGACAATTTAGGGAAAATTTGTTTTCCCAATTAAAATAAGAGCACATCTTTGGGATGACTCGGTGGAGTTATGGACAGTGCAGAAGGATGTTGCAGGTTACAGACGGATATAGAAAAGTTGAAGAACTGGCAAATGGAGTTTAATGCAGAAAAGTTTGAAGTGATTTACTTTGGAAGGAGTAACAGGAATACGGAGTACTGGGCTAATGGTAAGTTACTTGGTAATATGGTTGACCAGAGAGATCTCGATGTCCACGTGCATAGATCCCTGAAAGTTGGCACCTAGGTTGATAGCTAGCATGAGGGGACACAGCTTTAAATTAAGGGGTGATAGTTATAGGACGGATATCAGAGGTAGGTTCTTTACCCAAAGGGTGGTTCGGGAGTGGAATGCCCTGCCTGCAGCAGTTGTAGATGCGCCAAGTTTTGTGGCGTTTAAGAGGTTAGTTGATAAGTATATGGAAGAGAAGGGAATGGTTTAGTTTGGAGGGGCATTGTTTTTTATATTGGTCGGCGCAACATTGAAGGCCGAAGGGCCTGCTCTGTGCTGTAATGTTCTATGTTCTATGTGGGAGGAAACCGGAGCACCCGGAGAAAACCCACGCAAGCACGGGGAGAATGCGCAAACTCCCACAGACACAGGCCCAAATCCATGTATCTGCACAGCACAACGATAGTCACTGAGCTGTCATGTTGCTCATCAAATGGTCCAGGTCAAGCGTATACTAATGATGTGAAGCACTAGGATATTCTCGAAAAAAAAATCCAAGAGCAGCCCTCTCACGACCCGTCGCGTGTATGCCCCTCGTTAGACAACAAGGTGGACCAAAGACCTGTAGAATAAAAACAAGTACATCAATATCATCATCTATTACACACTTCCCAGGGACTCCCAAGGCTCATGATCCCTACTTTAAATCAGTTTTCTATACCCCTCCATTCCCATTCTGTTCATGTGCCCATCTAAGTATTTCTTAAATAACTCCAGAGTACCTGCCTCCACCACTTTACTTGGCAGCGCATTCCATACCCCCCCACCACCCTCTGTGTGAAAAAACTCCCTCTAGCCCAAAATTTTACCTTACCCGCTCTCACCCTAACCCCTTGTGCTATTCGAGTCCATCCTAGGAAAAAGCTTAACCCTGTTTACTCTATCTATATCCTTCATGATCTTGTACACCTCTATTAGATCTCCTCTAATTCTACGTCTTTCTAAGGAAAACAGTCCCAATTTGCCTAACCTCTCCTCGTAACTCAGACCTGCCATACCAGGCAGCATTCTGGTAAACCTCCTCTGCACTCTCTCCAGAGTCTCCACGTCCTTCCGGTAGTAAGGCGACCAGAACTGGACGCAGTATTCCAAATGAGGTCTAACCAACGTTTTATACAACTGCAACATTAAAGGCCAGCTCTTGTACTCTATATCCCTTCCTATAAAGGCTAGCATACTATATGCTTTCTTCACAACCTTCTCCACTTGCTCTGCCACCTTCAGAGACTTGTTCACCTGCACCCCCAGGTCCCTCTGCATTTCTATACTCTTAATAGGTCTACCCTTTATCATATACTCCCCCTACATTCTTTCTCCCGAAATGCATCACCTCACATTTATCAGGATTGAATTCCATCTGCCATCTGTCTGCCCAAGCTACCAGCCTATCTATGTCCTGCTGCATCGTCTGACAATGCTCCTCACTATCCGCAAGTCCAGCCATCTTTGTATCGTCTGCAAACTTGCTGATCACTCCACTTACTCCCTCTTCCAAGTCATTTATATATATTACAAATAAAAGAGGTCCTTAATTCTTAATACATTAAGAGTTAAAGGAAACTAGGGAAAGAGTAGGGCCAGAGGATGTAGGTAGGGTTCTAAATGAATATTTTGTGTCAGTGTTCATTGTGAGAAAGACGATGTGGTTTCAGAAATCAGAGAAAAGGATTGTGATACAACTAATGAAATTAACATAGAGAGGAGGTTCTGAGAGGTCTGGCAGGCTTTCATCCAGCGCCGGATGAAATGTATCCCAGAATATTGAGTGAAGGCATGGCAGGAAATCATTTTCCATTCCTGTCTGGCTATAGAAGATTTGCTGATGCAGTGCCATTATTCAAGAAGGGAGGAAGGGATAAAACTCTAGGCCAGTCAATCTAACCTCTGCAGTGGGGAAAGTATTGGGACAATTCTGAGAAACAGAATGAATCTGCATTTGGAGAGACAGGGGTTAATCAAGGACAGTCAGTAAGGATTTGTTAAGAGGTCATGTATGATCAAGTTGATTGGATGTTTGGGAGAGGTGACCAGGTGTGTAGATGAGGGCAATGCATTTGATGTGGTCTACTTTGATTTCAGCAAGGCTTTTGATAAGGGAGACTGATATTCAGGCCAGAGCCTACTGGACATAGAACATAGAACATAGAACAATACAGCACAAACAGGCCCTTCGGCCCGCGAGTTGCGCTGATCACATCTACCAATCAACAGACCTATCTATAACCCCCTATCCTATTCTTTTCCATATACTCATCCAGAAGTCTTTTAAAAGACCCCAATGAGTTTGCCTCAACAACCTCCGACGGCAGTCGGTTCCATTCACTCACCACCCTCTGAGTGAAAAACCTACCCCGACATCTCCTTTGTATTTGCTTCCCTGCACCTTAAATCTGTGTCCTCTCGTAGTGACCATTTCAGCTCGGGGAAATAGTCTCTGAGAGTCCACCCTATCTATTCCTCTCAACATTTTATAAACCTCTATCAGGTCGCCTCTCAACCTACGTCTCTCCAGTGAGAAGAGTCCCAGCTCCCTCAACCTATCTTCATAAGGCCTGCCTCCCAATCCAGGCAGCATCCTTGTAAATCTCCTCTGAACCCTATCAATAGCCTCTACATCCTTCCTATAATGAGGCGACCAGAACTGCGCACAATACTCCAACTTGGGTCTGACAAGAGTCTTATAGAGCTGCATCATTACCTCCTGACTCCTAAACTCTATTCCTCGATTAATGAAGGCCAGTACACCGTACGCCTTCTTGACCACTTCCTCCACCTGCGAGGCCGATTTAAGAGTCCTATGGACCCGGACCCCGAGATCCTTCTGCTCTACAACACAGCTAAAACTCCTACCCCTTATATTGTACTCCTTCATCCCATTATTCCTGCCAAAATGGACCACTACGCATTTATCTGTGTTGGAGTCCATCTGCCACTTCTCTGTCCAGTCTTGCATCCCGTCTATGTCCCGCTGCAACTTTTGGCGACCATCCACAACACCACCGATTTTTGTATCGTCAGCGAACTTGCTAACCCATCCCTCCACTTCCTCATCCAGGTCATTTATGAAAATGACAAACAGCATGGGTCCCAGAACAGATCCCTGGGGCACTCCACTGGTTACCGACCTCCATGCAGAACAAGACCCATCCACACCCACTCTCTGCCTTCTGCCGGCAAGCCAGTTCTGGATCCACGAGGCCAAAGCCCCTTGGATCCCATGCCCTCTCATCTTCTCCAGAAGCCTTGCATGTGGGACCTTATCAAACGCCTTACTAAAGTCCATGTACATTACGTCCACCGCCCTTCCTTCGTTAATGTGTTCAATCACATTTTCAAAGAACTCAACTAGGCTCGTAAGGCATGACCTGCCCTAAGGAAATTTGGCAAATTGGATCCAGAGTTAACTGAGCGGCAAGAAGCAAAGGGTGATGATCAAGGGGGATTTTTTTGACTGAGGGGCAAGGTCAAAAGTTTCCCAAGATCTTGCCAGCAAGATTATCAGTCGGCCTTTTGCAGGGTTTTGCGCCATGGTCATCATTAGACTTTTAATTCCAGGGTTTTATTGAATTCAAACTGCACCATCTGCCATGGGGCATCAGAAACTGGCTCTCTGGAGCAGTGCCCTGATTACTGATCCACACGGACACCACTTCCCCTCTCTCATATCTGTCACATTCTCAGGAGATTTCAAAGGCAATAAAATATTTGATGCTGATTGGGTGAAATGACTAGGGCAGATGGATTAGAAACATTTACTCTGGGTGCTAATGTCCGGAATGTGGCAGTCAATACATGTTTAATAAACTGCCAGTATGATAATGAGCAGGTAATCTACATTGTTGATTGCTGATTGAAGGATGAATATTGATCTGAACCCTGGACAGAACTCTTCTGCTCCTCTTCAAACAGTGCCACAGGATTGTTACATCAATTGAAAAGGCAAACCAGATCTTGTACAAATGATGGCAGCAGGCGCAGTAGCACAGTGGTTAGCACTGCAGGCTCACAGTGCCAGGGACCCGGGTTCAATTCCCAGCTTGGATCACTGTCTGTGTGGAGTTTGCACATTCCCCCCATGTCTGCCTGGGTTTCCTTTGGGTGCTCTGTTTCCTCCCACAGTCTAAAAGACATGCTGATTAGGGGGCATTGGCTGTGCTAAATTCTCCTTCAGTGTACCTGAACAAGCGTCAGAGGATTACTAGGGGATTTTCACATTAACTTTGTTGCAGTGTTAATGTAAAACTACTTATGACACTAATAAATAAACTTTAACTTTAAAAAACATTCAACTGCTCAGCACTCCCACGGCACTGCAGTGGGAATGTCAGGGCTAGACTCTGTGCTGAAGTCTATGGAGTGAAATTCAATTTCTGTCTTAAACACCAGAACACGAGCCACTGCTAAGGTGCAGCCATGTCCCATCAGATGGACACTCTCGTTATTAAGAAGCATAACATCTAGAACAATCAGAGTTTAATTAATGGATCAAATTGAATGCTCAGATGTCAGTTGAACATTTACCGTGCCAAATTCCTTCTCAAATTTCTTCTGGGCAGTCTTGAGCTCTTGTAGCAAAAATGCAACATGCAATTCCTCGTCCCGACACTGCGACAGAAGATTCAGAAATTCTGCTTTGGCTTTACTATATTGCCCAAGTATTTGACTCTTCACCTGCAGGAGGTAAATCAGGATGTCAGGTAGTATTTCAATGCAGGCACATCCACAATCCTAGCTGAAGGATTAGAGTATAAGGATAAGGTGTGGGTGTGCAGGATAGGTTCAAGCCTCCGGACACAGATTGGAGGTAGTCATATGGTTGGTTGGAATGGGTCGGTTAAAAGGCGTGCCTCTGGAATGTTGCTCCAGTTAATTCATTACATTTTAGGCTCTCTTGCCCTCACCTCTCTCACCCTTAGCCATCCCATCCATATATAGTGTAGTTCATGAACAGACCATGAGTTAGCAAGGAGGGTATGAGGATCCACAAGTGCATGGAGGGGGCATGGCGACTATAAAGGGCAATGCGGATGGTTGGCAGGCAAGAATTGGCAATGATTTGGTATGGAGCAGGCACGGGGGACAGGCGAGGCATGGTTCAAGCTTTTTGATCTTATCTTTCATAAGGTTCCTGAGTCTAGATTATGGTTCATGCCCAGGGCAGCACGGTGGCACAGTGGTTAGCATTGCTGCCTCACAGCGCCAGGGATCTGCGTTCAATTCCCAGCTTGGGTCACTGTCTGTGTGGAGTTTGCACATTCTCCCCATGTCTGTGTGAGTTTCCTCCGGGTGCTCTGGTTTCTTCCCACAGTCCAAAGATGTGTTGGTTAGGGTGCATTGGCTGTGCTAAATTCTCCCTCAGTGTGCTCAAATAGGCGCCAGAGTGTGCTGATGAGGAGATTTTCACAGTAACTTCATTGCAGTGTTAATGTAAGCCTACTTGTGACACTAGCAGTAGTGCCTATGCTTTAACTGCACCCAGAGTGCTGTTAGGAAGGGAATTGAAGGATTTTAACCAGCAACAGTGAAGAAAGAATGATATTGTTCCTTGTGGGGATGGCATGTGCCTCAGAAGGAACTCGCAAGTGGTGGTGTTCCCATGTGTCTGCTACCATTTTCTTTGTCAGTGGTCAAAACCATGGGTTTGGAAGGTGCTGTCAAAACAGCATTGGCAGGTTGCAGCAGTGCGCCTTGTAGATGGTACACACTGCTCCCACTGTGCATCAGTGGCAGAGAGAGTGAATGTTTAAGCTGGTGATGGGGGTGCCAATCAAGTGGAGCTGCTTTGTCCTGGATGATATCAAGCTTCTTGAGTGTTGCTGGAACTGCACTGATCCAGGCAAGTGGAGAGAGAGAGAGTATTGTATTACACACCTGAGTTTTATCTCATACACAGTGGACAAAGTTTTGGAACTTATTAGGTGAGTTATATGCCACAGAATTCATAGTTTCTGCCTTGCTCTTGTAGTCACAGTATTGATTTTGGTGATCTGAATGGCATACTCCTATGTTTTCTCATTCCACCATCTTTGAAGCTTGGTCTATTTTCTATCGTAAATCAGGCCTTCAATTGATAAAGTAATCCAAAGAGAAGGGATGAAGACTTTTCAGAAAGAGACAGACAAAGGATTTATTTGCATGCTACCACTTCGAGGTCATGGATATAAATGCAAGTCTATTCAATGATGCCACATCCATTGAAAGAATACTTATTTAAAATAAAAGTATGTCTCAGTACTTTAGGCCTCCCTATGAGTATATGGAATAAGGTGGATGAACTTGCAGCCTGGATAGATACCTGGGACTTCGATGTTGTGGCCATTTCAGAGACATGGATAGAACGGGGACAGTTATGGTTGTAGCAGGTTCCGGGGTTTAGATGTTTCAGTCAGAGCAGGGAAGGTGGTAAAAGAGGGGAAGGCATGGCATTGTTAGTCAAGGACAGTATTATGATGGCAAAAAGGCGTCTAGTGAGGTAGTATGGGCTGAGATTAGAAACAGGAAAGGAGAGGTCACCCTGCTGGGAGTTTTTTATAGGCCTTCAAAAAGTTCCAGAGATGTAGAGGAAAGGATTGCAAAGATGATCCTGGATAGGAGCGAAAGTAACAGGGTAGTTGTTATGGGGGACTTCAACTTTACAAATATTGATTGGAAAAGCTATAGATCGAGTACGTTAGAGGGGTCAGTTTTTGTCCAATGTGTGCAGGAAGGTTTCCTGACACAGTATGTAGATAGGCCAACAAGAAGTGAGACCAGATGTTAGACTTGGAGGTAGGTGAGCACTTTGGTGATAGTGATCACAATTTGGTTGCGTTTATCTTATTGATGGAAAAGGATAAGTATATACTGAGGGGCAGAAGTTATAACTGGGGGAAAGGAAATTATGAGGCGATTAGGCCAGATTTAGGATACATAGGTTGGAGAAAGAAACTGCAGGGGATAGGAACAATTGAAATGTGGAGCTTGTTCAAGAACAGCTACTGCAAGTCCTTGATAAATATGTACCTGCCAGGTAGGGAGGAAGGGGTCGAGCGAGGGAATCGTGGTTTATTAAGGAAGTTGAATCTCCGATGAAGAGGAAGAAGGAGACTTATGTAAAGATAAGATGTGAAGGCTCAGTTAGGGCATTGGAGAGTTACAAATTAGCCAGGAAGGAGCGAAAGAGAGAGTTAAGAAGAACCAGAAGAGGATATGAGAAGACTGTGGCAGGTAGAGGTGGGAACATCAGGATGGTGGCACGGGCTCGTCGGGCCGAAGGACCTGTTTCCCGTGCTGTTTTGTTTTTTGTAGGATCAAGGAGAACCCTAAAGTTTTCAATAGGTATGTCAGGAATAGAAGAGTGATTAAGGCAAGATTAGGGTCAATCAGGGACAGTAGTGGGAAGTTGTGCATTCAGCCTGAAGAGATAGGAGAGGCACTAAATAAATAATTACATATATATATAATTATTGGGGAGGGGGAGGGGGTGGCGTGGGGGAGAAGTGGGGCTGGCTCCACTTGGGTGTGCAGAGTGTAGGCTTAGTTGAGTGCAGGTAGTTGGTAGTGAATGTGGAACAAGCTCTGTGGCTGTCAGGTCCACTTCTGCTCCAATTTCTTGTGTTCTTTTATTCAATGTAGAGAGCTATACATCCAATCAGGTTCACTCAGGGACAATGTCTGCTATTTCCCTGGGGTCAGGGTTCAGACACTAACCTATCATCTTCTGGGAGCTGGGTCATACACAGGGGCCACACTGCAACCTCCCTGGGACTAAATCCATCCTGTTCTTGGAATATTCTGGAACATAGAATAATGTCTAAACATCTTAGCAGTAACTGTGTTATCTGAAAAACATCCTGAGTATAAATATTTACTGTGGGTAGAAAACAGCGATAAAACAATTTCATAAAATTTGTTCCAAATACTGGGCTGGGATTTCCAAACAGCACTGCGGGACCCTCCCCTACAGGTAAAACAAGTGCTAAAATTCCACTGACTCTAGGTATGACTGATTGGAGTGGGGCCGCTGCTGGAGAATTCTATCCTGTGGCTCTGAAGTTTCTGCTTGCACTGCACAAAAACGATAGTGTGGATTGTTTGGGCCCCGGACACTGGTGTTACCAAGCAATAGATTCTGGGACTTGCAGAGGTTACAGTGTAATTAGGTCAGATTGCATTAGAAAAATCTCAATGAAAATATAAATTCTTGATGAAATTTAGATAGATGGGACAGTCTGGGGAAAGTGCAGTGGGAACAGGAGGAGTTAGGTTGGATTAGGGAGAAGGGAACTAGCTAACGAGGAATTGCTTGCTCTCCCAGGGTTAATTCTATCTGTCCAGATTCACACCAGCTCCCGATCCTGTGATCCAGGAAGAGTGAATGCTATTCACCTTTGACCCAAGGAGACTCAGTGCTCTTTGACCCTGAGATTCATGAGCAAAGTTGGGCCTTCAGAAGAGGAAAAGAGGAAGATTGGGAAAATCTGAAGAATTGGGATTCTATTGACTTTGTTCTTACATCTGCCAGTTGATCAAGTTTGAGTTTCAAATGGTCTATTTGCTTCTTGAATTCTTCTACTTCTTTATAAACCTCTTGGATCTTACCCAATCCCAGTCCCATCCTGTAAAATATAACATTCACAATCATTACTTTCTTCATAGAACTTTACCAAACACAATAAAAACATTCAGCCCATCAAACTCTGTCAGAAATCAGATGAGCTCCATCCTTTGGTCCCATTCATCCCCTATTTTGGGTCAGTTTTTACACAAGTTTAGAATATTCTATATTAAAATGTTTCTCTTAACCTTACCATTTGAGTCTGTTTAAATTTCTACCCTTGAGCATCCAATCTCTCAACAGAGAGAAGGGTTTGGCAAAGTAGATTGGCGGTGCAGATTGGTTGGTAGGATAGCTGAAGAACAGTGAAAGATTTTTAAAGAGATCTTTCTTGGTACTCAGCAGAAATATATTCCGATGGTAAAGAAGGACTGTAGGAGAAAAGATAATCAGCCGTGTTTATCGAAGGAAATAAAGGAGAGGATTAAATTAAAAGCTGATGCGTTCAGAGCGGCTAAAAATAGTGAGTGATTAGAAGATTGGGAAAGATTTAAAAAACAACAAAGAATGACTAAGAAAACGATAAAGAAAAGAAAGATAGAGTTTGAAACTAAACTAGCTCTAAATATAAAAAATGATAGTAAAAATTTTTATATAAAGGAGACTAGCTAGAGTGAATGTTGGACCCTTGGAGGATGAGAGGGGGGATTTAATGGTGCGTAACAAGGAAATGGCTGAGGCTTTAAACAAGTTTTTTGTACTGAACTTCACTGAGGAGGACATAAATAACTTGCTGAGTATTAAAGATAGAAGGATAACAGGAGATGAGGTCCTTAAGGTAGACAAGTCTCCAGGACTAGATGGAAGCATCCCAGTGTTCTAAAAGAAATGGCAGAGGTGATAGCGGATGCCTTAGTAATTATTTATCAGAATTCGCCAAACTCCGGGGAAGTGCCGGAAGATTAGAAAACAGCTAATGTTACACTGCTGTTTAAAAAAGGTAGCAGACAAAAGGCAGGGAATTATAGGCTGGTTAGCTTAATGTCCGTTGGAAAAATACTAGAATCCATCATCAAAGAAGAAATAGCAAGATACCTAGAAATGAATGGTTTGATCAAGCAGATGGAGCACGGATTCGTGAAGGGGAAATTGTGTTTAATGAATTTACTGGATTTTTATGAAGATGTGACTAGTGTGGTAGACAGAGGGGAACCGGTGGATGTGGTGTTTTTAGATTTCCAGAAGGCGTTTGATAAAGTGCCTCACAAAAGGTTGCTGCAAAAGATTAGGGTGCATGGACTTGGGGATAAGGTATTAATATGGATAGAGGATTGGTTGTTTAACAAGAAGCAGAGTAGGAATCAGTGAGTGCTTTTCTGGTTGGCAGTTGGTGACTAGTGGAGTGCCCCAGGGATCGGTGATGGGGCCTCAACTGTTTGCCATATACATAGACAATCTGGAGGAAGGGGCTGAGTGCAGGGTGACAAAATTTGCTGATGACACAAAGATGAGTGGAAAAGCAAATTGCGTGGAGGGTGTGGAAAGCCTGCAGAGGGATCTAGATAGGCTGAGTGAGTGGGCGAGGACCTGGCAGATGGAATATAATGTTAGCAAGTGTGAGGTTACCCACTTTGGTAGAAATAATAGTAGGAGGGATTATTATTTAAAGGACAAAAAGCTGCAGCATGCGACAGTGCAGAGGAACCTAGGAGTCCTTGTGCACAAATCGCAAAAACCCAGTCTGCAGGTGCAGCAGGTGATCAAGAAGGTGAATGGAATGTTGGCCTTTATAGTGAGGGGGATAGAATATAAAAGCAGGGAGGTCTTGCTGCAACTGTACAGGGCACTGGTGAGGCCGCAGCTGGAGTACTGTGTGCAGTTTTGGTCCCCACATTTGCGAAAGGATATATTGGCCTTGTAGGGAGTGCAGAGAAGGTTCATCAGGCTGATACCGGAGGTGAGGAGGTTAGCTTATGAAGAGAGATTGAATAGACTGGGTCCGTACTCGTTAGAATTTAGAAAGCTGAGGGGGGATTTTATGGAGACTTACAAAACAATGAAAGGGATGGATAGGATAGAGATAGAGAGATTCTTCCCACTTAGAAGGAGAGCAGAAGTGGAGGGCACAGCTTCAAAATAAGGGGGGAGGGACAGTTTAGAACAGAGTTAAGGAGAAACTTCACTCAAAAGGTGGTGAATCTCTAGAATTCTCTGCCCATTGAAGTGGTGGAGGCTACCTTGCTGAATATATTTAAGCCACAGGTAGAAAGATTTCTGATAGACAAGGGAATTAAGGTTTATGGGGAGAAAGCGGGAAAGTGGAACTGATCCACTTCAGATCAGCCATGATCTTATTGAATGGTGGAGCAGGCTCGAGGGGCTGGATGGCCTACTCCTGCTCCTATTTCTTATGTTCTTATGTTTCTTCATTTAGTCAAATATTTCATTTTCTCTGAATGACATTTTGACCTCTCTGAGTCTTATTGGACGGAGTGACCTCCAGGGTCATTTCTTTGAACTCAGGATCTCTACCACTTCATCTTCCCCATTGAGGGAGGTTCAAAGATTGGCAGCTCCCCCAGCCCTCCATTCTCCCAATCTCATTCCCTAATCGCCATCCCCTAAACCCTACTTTCTCCAAAAATTCCATTCTCCCATTCTTGTTCCCCTAATCCTCTCACTCTTTAGTAATTCCTCTGTCGCTAGTGGCACATTGCCTTAGTCCCAATCCATTCTGAAAATCCCCAGTCCACTGCTTGCTGAAGTCCAGGTTTGAGGCGTTCAAACCAAGCGACTCTGACTTGCACAGGAAATCCCTATCTAAGGTGATCCATCAACGATGCCAAAAGACAGTACCGGACCAAACTAAAGTCCCAGGTTAGACATATGGACTCCTGCTGAGTGTGGCAAGGTCTGTCAGATGTAATAGGCTACAAGGTGAAGACATGTAAAGCCACAGGCTCCAACGCATCCCTCCCCGATGAGCTTGATGCGTTCTACACCCGTTTTGAGCGAGAGATCAGCAAGAGCCTGCCCTCCACCCTGGAAGCCCCGGATGAACCTGTATCTGGGTCATCACCATGAAGTGCTTCAAAAGATTAGTCATGGCACAAATCAATTCCAGCTTTATGGACTACCTGGATCCACTACAGTTTGTCTACCACTGCAACAGGCCCATAGTGAATACCATTGATCTGACCTGCATTCAACCCTGGGACATCTAGATATCAAGGGACTTATGTCAGATTCCTATTTATTGACAACAGCTCAGCCTTCAACATCATTATTCCTGCAAAACTCATCTCCAAACTCTGTGGCCTGGGCTCAGCACCTCCCTCTGTGACTGGATCCTGAACTTCCTTGTATATGGAAGAGAAGGGAATGGTTTAGTTTGGAGGGGCATTGCTTTTTATTTTGGTCGGCACAACATCGAAGGCCGAAGGGCCTGTTCTGTGCTGTAATGTTCTATGTTCTATGTTCCTAACTCATAGACCACAATCAGTAAGGAAAAGCAGCACCATCTCCTCCACCATCATCCCCAACACCGGTGCCCTTCAAGGTTGTGTTCTCAGCCCTTTACTATTCTCCTTATACATCTATGACTGTGTGGCCAGATTCCCTCCAATTCAATTTTTACTACCACCACTGTAGTGGGTCAGATCTCAGACAATGACGAAACAGAATACAGGAATGAGATAGAGAATCTGGTGCGGCAACAATAATCTGTCCCTCAATGTCAATGAAATGAAGGAGACCGTCATCGACTTCAGGAAATGTAAAGGAGAACATGCTCCCATCTACAGCAATAGGGACAAAATAGAAGGGTCGAAAGCTTCAAGGTTTTAAGTGTCCAGATCACCAATAACTTGTCCTGGCCCTCCCATACCAACACAATAGTTAAGAAAGCCCACCAACGTCTCTACTTTATCAAAAGACCAAGGAAATTTGGCATGTTAGCTACAAATCTCACCAACTTTTACAAATGCATCATAGATAACATGTTGTATCAGAGCTTGGCATAGCTCCTGTTCTGCCCAATATCGCAAGGAACTACAAAATTCCCAATCCATTCCTAAATCCTCAATCCATTCCCCAATTCCCAATCCATTCTCGAATATGTAATCCATTTCCCTAATTCCCAATCCATTCCCAAATTCTTAATCTATTTCCTGATTCCCAACTCATTACCCAATCCCCAACCCATTCCCCAATCCATTTCCTCCTTCCCAATCTATTCCCTAATCCCAATCCATTCCCCAAATCCTCATTCTATTGCCTAATTTCCAATCCAACCCCAATCCATTCTCTAATCCCTAATTCATTCCCCGAATCCTTAATCTATTGCCTAGTTTCAAATCCATTCCTAAATCCCGAATCCATTCCCCAAAATCCTCAATCCATTCCCCAATTCCTAATCCATTCCCTAATCCCAAACCATTCCCCAAATTCTCATTCTATTGCCTAATTCCCAATCCAACCCCAATCCATTCCCTAAATCCCCAAACCATCACTTATTCCCCAATCCATTCTCTAATCCCCAATCCATTCCCCAAATCTGCAATTTATTCACCCAATCCCCAATCCAATCCCTAAATCCCCAATCCATTCCCCAAATTCCCAATCCATTCCCCATTCCCTGCCTTTTCCCTGGCCCTCGTTTCTGCTGCATCTTCCTGTTTCATGGTGATTATTACACAATCGCTTCCTGGATATGGGTGAAACTCACTTTTCATTTTGCAAACCTAAATTTTGATCCAGGTTATAGGAAATAATCCAGAACAGGTCAATGAAGTCCAGGTAGTGTCGTGGAGTGATGAGTGGCAGACCCGGGGCCATGTGCTTAGCGTAATTCAAAGTCGATTGGTGAATTAAAGCCATCACTTTGATGATTTCTTGGATCATCATCCAAATCTGAGCAACTGATTGGCCTGATGAGGGGGGAAAGAAACCAATCATGTTATAGTGACTGCTATTGTACTCAGTGAAATACACAACATTGCATCATTTCACCATCCTCTGCTCGCAATAAACTACAAACATTCATCCTGCACCTTTCCTCACCTCACACCAGTGAAATGATTATCGACACACAGTCATTGATATAATGTGTCACTATCGAATTCTATAAAAACATAGAATCCCCACAGTGCAGAAGGAGGCCATTCAGCCCATCGAATCTGCACTGACTCTCTGACAGAGCAGATGGCTATCGAAGGATATGGCCAAATATGGGCAATTGGGAATGGAGTTGTCGTTAAAAAAATGGGCAGCATGGACAAGTTGGGCCGAAGGGCCTGTTTCCACGCTGTAAACCTCTATGATTCCCAGAATCCATTTAACTTACCCATCTTTGGACTGTGGGAGGAAACCAGAGTACCTGCGGGAAACCCACACAGACACGGGGAGAATATGCAGACTCCACACAGACAGCGAGCCAAGCCAGGAATGGAACCTGGGTCCCTTGCATGTGAGGCAGTAGTGCTAACCACTGTGCCACCGACAAGAGTCTGGAAGTCCCCAGTGCGAGACTGACTTTGTGAACTTTGCTGAATGGCTTTCATTGCCAATTCTATTTTGACTGCATATTTCTGTATATATGAATTATATAGTGTTATATAGTGATATGTGCATAAATAAGAGTTTTTTGTTTGTGTTATTGTCAATGAACTTAAGGAGAAAGGAATGTGGTAGTGTGGTCCCTTTAAGGATATTCATGGGTCACTTGACCGTCCTTGAGCCTATCAAGAGGAACCACGTGAACCATCATCTATCAGATGTTAGGGCACAGGTCTATGGGGAACTTTCAGTGTGAACTTAAAGTTAGTGAGAATTGAGCTGTATCAGTATTCAGCTTGTTTTTATATAGCTTTATCTTTCCTTCAATAAGTTACTATTGCTCTACACTATCCATCTTGTCAAGATCCCTTAGGATTTTATGTTTCAATCAAGACGCCTCTTAATCTTTGAAACTCTAGTGGATACAAGCCCAGCCTGTATAAGACAATCCATTTATTCCAGGTAATAATCTGGTAAACTTTCTCCAATTAGCTTTTTCACCAGCAGTTTATTGAGAATAGGGTTGAAAGAGCAGAATGAGAGTCTGATGGGCAAGATGTGTTCAGAGAGGGCATGGAGGGAGCCTGGAGAGAAAATAGGTTAGAGCAGAAAGGAGCATTAGAGAGAAAGTGGTCTCGTGGGTCAGAGAAAGAAAGGAAGTCTCATAGATAGGTTTACAGGGATAGGGGAAAGCCATTAAGCCCTGGAGTATGTTTTACCAATGAATAATCTGCCTGAGTCTGTGACACATTTCCAACAATGACATATCAATCTCAGCCTTGACATTTGTAATTAACCCCCAGCATCCGGAAGGCTTTTGGGGAAAAGAGTTGCAGAATTCCACTTCCCTGTGTTCAAGCAAATGCTTCCTGAGCCCTGACCCCAGCCTGGTCTGGTTCCAATTTTAAAGATTGTGCCCCTTGATCTGGACTCCCCCAACTAGAGTAAAGAGTTTCTCTGTATCGATCCTGTGAAATCTCCCATTCATCTTAAACATCTTGATTCAATCACCCCTTTATCTTCAATGCTTAAGAGAAAACAAATCCTGCCCTGAAACCTATCCTTATCACCGAGATTATTCTGATGAATGAGTTGCTTCTCCTTCAAGTTCAGTATCTACTTCCTGAGATATGGGGCCCAGAACAGAACCCAGTTATCCCGAATTGTGTACAACTGTAACTGCATCATCCACCTCACATCATCAACTGTCCCCCTTGACATTGAGACTGAAAAATCAGACTGACCATTAATCCTGTTGAGCGTCGAGAGGTTGCTGATACCAAGCTGTGAGGCGGCGATCTGGATGTACGTTTGATGGGACCAAGGGTGCAAGACATCGATGTAACTACAATGTAGGAGGAAGTGAGCCAAGTGTCTGGGAAGACCAGTCTGCTGTCCGAGTGGGGGGATCCGATCCTCAGCATCCATTAACACTACGACATGGAGGGATTGTAGCACTGCCAAGAAAAACCTGAATTGGACAGAGAGAGAGAGAGAGAGAGAGAGTCAGCACAGGTAAGGGGCAGCATGGAGGAGGGAACAGCATAGAGATGGGGCACTGCCAAGGAAACCTAGAACATAGAAGATAGAACAATACAGCACAAACAGGCCCTTCGGCCCACGAGTTGTGCCGATCACATCTACCAATCCACAGACCTATCTATAACCCCCTATCCTATTCTTTTCCATATACTCATCCAGAAGTCTTTTAAAAGACCCCAGTGAGTTTGCCTCAACAACCTCCGACGGCAGTCGGTTCCATTCACTCACCACCCTCTGAGTGAAAAACCTACCCCTGACATCTCCTTTGTATTTGCTTCCCTGCACCTTAAATCTGTGTCCTCTCGTAGTGACCATTTCCGCTCGGGGAAATAGTCTCTGAGAGTCCACCCTATCTATTCCTCTCAACATTTTATAAACCTCTATCAGGTCGCCTCTCAACCTACGTCTCTCCAGTGAGAAGAGTCCCAGCTCCCTCAACCTATCTTCGTAAGGCCTGCCTCCCAATCCAGGCAACATCCTTGTAAATCTCCTCTGAACCCACTCAATAGCCTCTACATCCTTCCTATAATGAGGTGACCAAAACTGCGCACAATACTCCAACTGGGGTCTGACAAGAGTCTTATAGAGCTGCATCATTACCTCCTGACGCCTAAACTCTATTCCTCGATTAATGAAGGCCAGTACACCGTACGCCTTCTTGACCACTTCTTCCACCTGCGAGGCCGATTTCAGAGTCCTATGGACCCGGACCCCGAGATCCTTCTGCTCTACAACACAGCTAAGACTCCTACCCCTTATATTGTACTCCTTCATCCCATTATTCCTACCAAAATGGACCACTACACATTTATCTGCGTTGAAGTCCATCTGCCACTTCTCCGCCCAGTCTTGCATCCTGTCTATGTCCCGCTGCAACTTTTGGCATCCCTCCAGACCATCCACAACACCACCGATCTTTGTATCGTCGGCGAACTTGCTAACCCATCCCTCCACTTCCTCATCCAGGTCATTTATGAAAATGACAAACAGCATGGGTCCCAGAACAGATCCCTGGGGCACTCCACTGGTTACCGACCTCCATGCAGAACAAGACCCATCCACAACCACTCTCTGCCTTCTGCCGGCAAGCCAGTTCTGGATCCACGAGGCCAAAGCCCCTTGGATCCCATGCCCTCTCACCTTCTCCAGAAGCCTTGCATGTGGGACCTTATCAAACGCCTTACTAAAGTCCACGTACACTACGTCCACTGCCCTTCCTTCGTCAATGTGTTCAGTCACATTTTCAAAGAACTCAACTAGGCTCGTAAGGCATGACCTGCCCTTGACAAAACCATGCTGACTATTTCTAATCAGTCCAAACTTCTCCAAATGTTCATATATCTTATCCCTCAGAAGCCTCTCCTCTCGTAGGCTTTTCCACGTACTGTGTCAGGAAACCTTCCTGAACACACCTAACAAATTCCACACCATCCAAATCCCTGACCCTTGGGATATTCCAGTCGATGTTTGGGAAATTGAAATCTCCCATCACGATAACCCTGTTATTTCTACATCTGTCTAGGATCTGTTTCCCTATCTGCACCTCAAGTTCACTGCCGCTGTCGGGCGGCCTATAGAATACACCCAGCAAAGTTATCGAGCCTTTGCTGTTCCTAACTTCCACCCACAGAGACTCTGTAGACAATCCCTCCCCGTCTTCCACCTTCTCTGCAGCCATGACACTGTCCCTGATCAACAGTGCCACACCACCTCCTCTTTTGCCCCCAACCCTGTCCCTCCTGAAGCACCTGAATCCCGGCACCTGAAGTACCCAGTCCTGTCCCTGAGACAACCAAGTCTCTGTAATGGCCACCACATCACACTCCCAAGCAGCAATCCACGCCCTAAGCTCATCTACCTTATTTACTACACTCCTGGCATTAAAATAGACACACCTCAGCCCCTCAGTCAGGATATTTCCCTTTTCCACCACCTGTCTAACCCCCCTCTCAGAGTGCCTACAGTCCTTCCCTACCTGGGAACTAACCTCCTTATTCACCGTCCCATCGATATTCCCACCCCCCAGCTTTTCTAGTTTAAAGACTCCCCAGTAGCCCTAGCTAGTCTACCTGCCAAGATATTAGTCCCCCTAGGGTTCAAGTGCCACCCGTCCTTACTGTACAGGTCACACCTGCCCCTAAAGAGGTCCCAATGATCTATGAACCTGAATCCCTGCCCCCTGCTCCAGACCCTCAGCCATGCATTCATTCTCCACCTCATTTGATTCCTGCTCTCATTCTCCCGAGGCACAGGCAGCAATCCTGAAATTACTACCTTCGCTTTTCTCCTCCTCAGCTTCCTACCCAGTTCTCTATAAACCCTTTTGATGACTGCCTCCCTCTTCCTGCCTATGTCTGCAGTACCTATTTGCACCACAACTTCAGGTTCCTCACCCTCCCCTTTCAGGATGTCTGGGAGGCGTCCACAAACATCCCGGATCCCAGCTCCAGGAAGAACATATGAATTCTTTGGCTATGTTAATGTAGACACAGAATACAATAGAAAGGAATGTCGACTATATCTTTGTGAATCATAGTTCCTGGCTGGAGCACTGTATACCATCGTTTAGAGAATGATGGAAGGGCAAATGCGAAATTTATGAGAATTGTTCCAGGCATAAAAACAAAGAACAAAAGAACAATACAGCACAGGAAACAGGTCCTTTGGCCCTCCAAGCCTGCGCCGCTCATTGGTAGAACTAGACCGTGGGTTAGTAAGTTCGCCGACGATACGAAGGTCGGTGGTGTTGTGGATGGTCTGGAGGAATGTCAGAAGTTGCAGCAAGACATAGATAGGATGCAAGACTGGGCGGAGAAGTGGCAGATGTCTTCAACACAGATAAATGTGCAGTGGTCCATTTTGGCAGGACCAATGGAATGAAGCAGTACAAAATCAAGGGTAGGAGTCTTAGCAGTATTGAGGAGCAGAAGGATCTTGGGGTCCAGGTCCATAGGACTCTAAAATCGGCTTCGCAGGTGGAGGATGTGGTCAAGAAGGCGTATGGTGTACTGGCCTTTATTAATCGAGGGATTGAGTTTAGGAGTCGGGACGTAATGCTGCAACTTTAGCTTTAAGGGGTGGTAGTTAAAGAACAGATGCTAGAGGTGGGTTCTTTACTCAGAGGGTAGTAAGGGCGTGGAATGCCCTGCCTACAGCAGTTGTGGACTCGTCAAGTTTAAGGGCGTTCAAATGGTCAGTGTATAGCATATGGATAGCATTGGAATAGTTTAGGATAGAGGGTCATAAAATTGGTTCCATTGGTCGGTGCAACATCGAGGGCCGAAGGGCCTGTACTGTGCTGTAATGTTCTATGTTCTAACTTTATAAGACCCTTGTCAGACTCCACTTGGAGTAGTGTGCAGTTTTGGTCACCTCACTACAGGAAGGATGTAGAAGCTATTGAGAGGGTGCAGAGGAGATTTACAAGGATGTTGCCTGGATTGGGAGGCAAGCCTTATGAAGATAGGTTGAGAGAGCTGGGACTCTTCTCACTGGAGAGACGTAGGTTGAGAGACGACCTGATAGAGGTTTATAAAATGTTGAGAGGAATAAATAGGGTGGATTCTTGGAGGCTATTTCCCAGGGCTGAAATGGTCGCTATGAGAGGACACAGGTTTAAGGTGCAGGGGAGCAAGTACAGAGGAGATGTTAGAGGTAAGTTTTTTCACTCAGAGGGTGAGTGAGTGGAATTGGCTGCCATCGGTGGTGGTGAAGGCAAATTTGATAAGGTCTTTTAAAAGACTTTTGGATGAGTACATGGAATTAAATGGGATTGGGAGTTACAGATAGTTCTGTAGCCTGGTAAGTATGGGTATGATTGGTGCAATTTGTGGACTGAAGGGCCTGTTTGTGCTGTAGTGTTCTATGTTCTATTCGTTTGTATCCATCCATTCCCAGACTCTCCAGATAAGTCTTAAATGAACCAAGCGGGACTGCCTCCATCACCCTGCATCACTTTGCATTTATCTGGATTAAATTCAATCTGCCATTTCTCTGCCCAATTTTCCAGCCTATCTATATCCTGCTGTATTCTCCAACAATATTCATCACTCTCTTCAAGTCCAGCCATCTTTGTGTCATCCACAAATGTACTGATCATACCAACTACATCTTCTTCCAAATCATTTATATATCTCACAAACAGCAGAGGTCCCAGTACAGAGCTCTGTGGAACATCACTGATCACAGACCTCCAGCTGGAAAAAGACCCTTCCACTGCTATCCTCTATCTCCTATGGCCCAAGCAGTTCTCCACCCATCTAGCCACCTCCCCTTTTATCCCATGAGATTTAACCTTTTGCATCAAACTGCCATGAGGGACTTTGTCAAACGTTTTACTGAAATAGGGACTTTGTCAAACGCTTTAATAAAATATAGTAAACATAGAAACTAGAAGCAGGAGGAGGCCATTTGGCCCTTTGAGCTTGCTCTGCCATTCATTTTAATCATAGCTAATCATTGAATTCAATATCCTGATCTCCCTCTCCCTGCATCAGACAAGGTTTTGGTCTCAACTACATTTGGTGGCACGAATTCCACATATTGGCCACCCTCTGGGTGAAGAAAGTTCTCCTCACCTCAGTTCTAAAAGATTTATCCCTTATCCTCAAACTGTGGAGCCCACTATTGGGAACATTCTTTCTGAATCTACCCTGTCTATCCCTGTTAAAATTTTATAAGTTTCTATCAGATCCCCCCTCACTCTTCTAACTCCAGTGAATATAATTCTAACCCACTTAGTCTCTCCTCATATGACAGCCCTGCCATCCCAGGAATCAGCCTGGTAAATCTTCGCTGTGCTCCCTCTATAGCAAGGACATCCTTCCTCAGACAAGGACATCCAAATCACAACAATACACCAGGTACGGTCTCACCAACACCGATACAATTGCAGCAAAACAACCCAATTCCTATATTCAAACCTTGATGCTTCGAAAGCATACTATTTGCTTTCTTTACTGCCTGCTGTACCTGCCTGTTTACTTTCAAAAAGAACAAAGAACAAAAAAAATTACAGCACAGGAACAGGCCCTTTGGCTCTCCAAACCTCCACCGACTGTGCTGCCCGACTGAACTAAAACACCTTATCTTCCTGGACACCATATCCCTCTATTCCCACCCTATTCAGTATTTGTCGAGACGGCCCGTAAAGCTCACTATCGTATTTAGCCTTTTTCCTAGGATGGAGAAAGCTAGCACGAGGGGAAACAGCTTTAAATTAAGGGGTGATAGTTATAGGACGGATATCAGAGGTAGGTTCTTTACCCAAAGGGTGGTTCGGGAGTGGAATGCCCTGCCTGCAGCAGTTGTAGATGCGCCAAGTTTGGTGGCGTTTAAGAGGTTAGTTGATAAGTTTATGGAAGAGAAGGGAATGGTTTAGTTTGGAAGGGTATTGCTTTTTATATTGGTCGGCGCAACATCGAAGGCCGAAGGGCCTGTTCTGTGCTGTAATGTTCTATGTTCTATGTATCTGCTTCCGGTACCTTCCTCAGCAGCAAGTGCCAGGGACCCACCAGCCTTTGTGCAAAAAACTTGTATCGTACATCTCCTTTAAACCTGTCTAGCACGAGGGGACACAGCTTTAAATTAAGGGGTGATAGTTATAGGACGGATATCAGAGGTAGGTTCTTTACCCAGAGGGTGGTTAGGGAGTGGAATGCCCTGCCTGCGGCAGTTGTAGATGCGCCAAGTTTGGTGGCGTTTAAGAGGTTAGTTGATAAGTTTATGGAAGAGAAGGGAATGGTTTAGTTTGGAGGGTCATTGCTTTTTATAATAGTCGGCGCAACATCGAAGGCCAAAGGGCCTGTTCTGCGCTGTAATGTTCTATGTCCCTCGTGTCTTAAACCTGTGCCCCCTAGTAATTGACTCTTCCACCCTGGGAAAAAGCTTCTGACTATCCACTCTGTCCATGCCTCTCATAATCTTGTAGACTTCTATCAGGTCTCCCCTCAACCTCCATTGTTCCAGTGAGAACAAACCAAGTTTCTCCAACCTCTCCTCATAGCTAATGCCCTCCGTACCAGACTACATTCTGGTAAATCTTCTCTGTACCCTCTCCAAAGCCTCCACATTGCTCTAGTAGTATGATAGCCAGAATTGAACACTATATTCCAAGTGCAGCCTAACTAAGTTCATATAAAGCTGCAACATGACTTGTTAATTTTTAAACTCAATGCCCCGGCCAATGAAGGCAAGCATGCCGTATGACTTCTTGACTACCTTCTCCACCTCCATTGCCACTTTCAGTGACCTGTGTACCTGTATACCCAGATCCCTGGGTATACAGGTACACAGTAAATGGCAGAAAGGGTTCTGCCATTTACTGTATATTTCCTATCTGTATTAGATCTTCCAAAATGCATTACCTCACATTTGTCTGGATTAAACACCATCTGCCATCTCTCCACCTAAGTCTCCAACTGATCTATATTTTGCTGTTTCTTCTGATGGCTGTCATCGCTATTTGCAAATCCACCAGTCTTTATGTCATCCGCAAACTTACTCATCAAACCTTTGTCGGGTTGACCAAGCCTTTGCTGAGTATCCACCTCTCTCATAGAGTCATAGAGGTTTACAGCATGGAAACAGGCCCTTTGGCCCAACTTGTCCATGCCACCCATTTTTTAAACTTCTAATCTAATCCCAATTGCCTGCATTTGGCCCATATCCCTCTATAACCATTGTACCCATGTAACTGTCCAAATGCTTTTAAGAAGTCAAAATTGTACCTGCCTCTACTAACACTTCTGGCAGCTTGTTCCAGATACTCACCATCTTGTGTGAAAAAATTGCCCCTCTGGACACTTTTGTGTCTCTCCCCTCTCACCTTAAATCTATGTCCTCTAATTAGACTTCCCTACTTTTGGGAAAAGATATTGACTATCTAGCTGATCTGTGCATACTCATTATTTTATAGACCTCGATAAGATCACCCCTCAACTTCCTACACTCCAGATAAAAGAAGTCCCAATCTATACAGCCTCTCCTTATAACTCAATCCATCAAATCCCGGTAGCATCCTAGTAAATCTTTTCTGCACTCTTTCTAGTTTAATAATATCCTTTCTATAATAGGGTGAGCAGAATTGTACATTGTATTCCACATGTGGCCTTACCAATGTCTGGTACAATTTCAACAAGACGTCCCAACTCCTGTATTCAAAGTTCTGACCAATGAAACCAAGCATGCCGAATGTCTCCTTCACCAATCTCTCCACCTGTGACTCCACTTTCAAGGAGCTATGAACATGTACCTCTAGATCTCTTTGTTCTGTAACTCTCCCCAGTGCCCTACCATTAACTGAGTAAGTCCTGTCCTGGTTCAATCTACCAAAATGCATCACATCAAATTTATCTAAATTAAACTCCATCTGTCATTCATCAGTCCACTGGCCCAATTGATCAACATCCCGTTGCAATTGGAGATAACTTTCTTGGTGTCATCTGCAAACTTCCTAATCATGCTCGCTATATTCTCATCCAAATCATTAATATAAATGACAAATAAAAGGACTCAGCACTGATCCCTGAGGCACACCACTAGTCACAGGCCTCCAGTTTGAAAAACAACTCTCTACAACTATCCTCTGGCTTTTGTCAAGAAGCCAATTTTGTATCCATTTAGATATCTCACCCTGAATCCTGTGAGATTTAAACTTATGCAACAATCTACCATGTGGTCCCTTGTCAAAGGCCTTGCTAAAGTCCATGTAGACAACATCAACTGCACTGCCCTCATCTACCTTCTTGGTTACCCTTCAAAAAACTCTATCAAATTTGTGAAACATTCTCAATTTACACATATTCAAATAATAATCTGCCTTCCTATTTTTGCTACCGTAACCTCAACTTTGTATCATCTGCAAATTTGGAGATAATATATTCAGTTGCCTCTTTCAAATCATTAATATATAATGTGAACAGTTGGGGTCCCAGCACAGATCCCCGCGGAACCCCACTAGTCACTGATTCCCAATCAGAAAAAGACTCATTTATGCCACTCTTTACTTCCTATCTGCTAACCTGCTTTCTATCCATCTCAAGACATTACCCTCAATCCCATGTGCTTTAACTTTACATAATAGTCTGTTTAGTGAGCCTTGTCGAGCAAGACTCCCTCTGAGTTCAACTGAAGACAGCAGAGCGACGATGCTGATTGACTGCTGGGGTGAAGATTTGCATCTTCAGTACAGTCACCATATCTAGAAGAAAGACCTGAGCAGGACAGTGGTTTTTGGAGGAGCTGTTTTCAAGGGACAGTTAAATCCCAAACACTAATTCAAGTGTTTCCCTCCCTCCTTCCTCCTCCAACCAATAATATAGGCACTGTGAGGACCTCAATAAAGGGAAAGATGATCCTGTTATCCTTTTAATTCTAAAAGGGCAATTAGGGCAGTGGTATACTCCTCCTGTCACATGTGGGAAACTAGGGGGCAATCTTGTCTCCCTGACAACTTTGTCTGCAGGAAGTGCGTCCAATTGCAGCTCCTCACAGACCTTACTGGACAAGTTGCAGAGCTGGGCCGAGAAGTGGCAAATGGAGTTTAATGCGGAAAAGTGTGAGGTAATTAATTCACTTTGGCAGGAATAACAAATGTGTGGAGTATAGGGCTAATGGTAGAACTCTAAATAGTGTTGGTGAACAGAGGGATCTTAGTGTATATGTGCATAGATCCCTGAAAGTTGGCAATCAAGTCGATAAGTTTGTTAAGAAGGCATACGGAGTCTTAGCTTTTATTGGTAGGGGGATTGAATTTCGGAGCCGCAACGTCATGTTGCAACTGTACAAAACTCTAGTGCGGCCGCACTTGGAGTATTGTGTGCAGTTCAGGTCCCCACATTATAAGAAAGATGCAGAGGCATTGGAGAGGGTACAGAGGAGGTTTACCAGGATGTTGCCTAGTATGGAGGGCAGGTCTTATGAAGAGAGGCTAAGGGATTTGAGGTTGTTTTCGTTAGAAAGAAGGCGGCTAAGAGGAGACCTTATTGAAACATATAAGATGATTAGAGGTTTAGATAGGGTGGACAGTGATATCCTTTTTCCTAGGATGGAGAAAGCTAGCACGAGGGGACATAGCTTTAAATTAAGGGGTGGTAGTTATAGGACGGATGTCAGAGGTAGGTTCTTTACCCAGAGGGTGGTAAGGGTATAGAATGCCCTGCCTGCTGCAGTTGTAGATGCGCCACGTTTAAGAGGTTAGTAGATAAGTTTATGAATGAAAAGGGAATGGTTTAGGTTAGAGGGTCATTGCTTTTTCTTAATTGGTCGGCGCAACATCTAGGGCCAAAGGGCCTGTTTTGTGCTGTAATGTTCTATGTTTTATTACTGTTCAATTGGAGCAGCAGGTGGACACACTGTGCAACATAGCGGGGACAGGGAATGGAACATAGAACGTAGAACATTACAGCGCAGAACTGGCCCTTCAGCCCTCGATGTTGCGCTGACCAATTAAGAAAAAGCAATGACTCTCTAACCTAAACCATTCCCTTTTCATCCATAAACTTATCTACTAACCTCTTAAACGCCACCAAACTTGGCGCATCTACAACTGACGCAGGCAAGGCATTCCATACCCCTACCACCCTCTGGGTAAAGAACCTACCTCTGACATCTGTCCTAAAACCACCACCCCTTAATTTAAAGCTATGTCCCCTCGTGCTAGCTTTCTCCATCCTAGGAAAAAGGCTATCACTGTCCACCCTATCTAACCTCTAATCATCTTGTATGTTTCAATAAGGTCTCCTCTTAGCCGCCTTCTTTCTAACGTAAACAACCTCAAATCCCTCAGCCTCTCCTCATAAGACCTTCCCTCCATACCAGGCAACATCCTGGTAAACCTCCTCTGCACCCTCTCCAATGCCTCCATAGCTTTATTATAATGTGGCGACCAGAACTGTACACAATACTCCAAGTGCGGCTGCACCAGAGTTTTGTACAGTTGAAACATACGTTGCGACTCCGAAATTCAATCCCCCTACCAATAAAAGCCAAGACTCCGTATGCCTTCTTAACAAGCTTATCGACTTGATTGCCAACTTTCAGGGATCTATGCACATATACACCTAGATCCCTCTGTTCGTCAACACTATTAAGAGTCCTACCATTAGCCCTATACTCTACACATTTGTTATTCCTGCCAAAGTGAATTACATAGAACATAGAACATAGAACAATACAGTACAAACAGGCCCTTCGGCCCACAAATTGTGCTGATCATACCCATACCTACCAGGCCATAGCAGTATCTATAATTCCCAATCACATTAAATCCCATGGACTCATCCAGAAGACCCCAGCGAGTTCACCTCCACCACCACTGATGGCAGCTGATTCCATTCACTCACCATCCTCTGAGTGAAAAACTTACCCCTAACATCTCCTCTGTTCTTGCCTCCCAACACCTTAAACCTGTGTCCTCTCGTAGCGACCATTTCAATCCACTCTATCTATTCCTCTCAACATTTTATAAACCTCTATCAGGGAGCCTCTCAACCTTCGTCTCTCCGGGGAGAAGAGACCTAGCTCTCTCAACCTATCTTCATAAGGCATGCCCCCCATCCAGGCAACATCCTTGTAAATCTCCTCTGCACCCTCTCAATAGCTTCCACATCCTTTCTATAGTGAGGCAACCAGAACTGCACACAATACTCCAAGTGGAGTCTGACAAGAGTCTTATAAAGTTGCAGCATTACCTCCCCCAACTCCTAAACTCTATTCCTCTATTAATGAAGGCTAGCACACCATACGCCTTCTTGACCACATCCTCCACCTGCGAGGCCGATTTAAGAGTCCTATGGACCCAGACCCCAAGATCCTTCTGCTCTTCAACACTGCTAAGACTCCTACCCTTGATATTGTACTTCTTCATTCCATATGTTTATTCAATGACCATTTAAATGCCCTTAATGTTGGTGAATCCACTACTGTTACAGACAGGGCATTCCATGCCCTTACTACTCTCTGAGTAAAGCACCTACCTCTGACATCTGTCCCATATCTATCACCTCCTCAATTTAAAGCTATGTCCCCTCATGTTAGCCATCGCCATGCAAGGAAAAAGGCTCTCACTGTCCACACTATCTAATCCTCTGATCATCTCGTATGCCTCTATTAAGTCACTTCTTAACCACCTTCTCGCTAATGAAAACAGCCTTAAGTCCCTTAGCCTTTTCTCATAGAACCTTCCCATCATACTAGGCAACATCTGCACTCTTTCCAATGCTTCCACCTCCTTCCTATAATGCAGCGACCAGAACTGTACACAATACTCCAAGTGCGGCTGCACCAGAGTTTTGTCCAGTTGCAACATGATCTCACAGCTCCGAAATTCAATCCCTCGACCAATAAAAGCTAACACATCATACGCCTTCTTAACAACCCTATCAACCTGGGTGCCAACTTTCAGGGATCTATGCACATGGACACCGAGATCTCTCTGCTCATCCACACTGCTAAGTAACTTCCCATTAGTCCCAGTATTCTGTATTCCTGTTACTCCTTCCAAAGTGAATCACTTCACACTTATCCACATTAAACTCCATTTGCCATCTCTCAGCCCAGCTCTGCAGCTTATCTCTGTCACTCTGTAGCATAGATATTAAGGAACTTGGGGAAATAAATAGTGATGTCTTGAGAAATGTACATATTACAGAGAAGGAGTTGCTGTAAGTCTTAAAGTGCATCAAGGTAGATAAATCCTGGGACAGTGAGAGGCTAGGGAGGAAATTGCGGGTCCCCTAGCAGAGATATTTGAATAATCGACAGCCACAGGTCAATGACTGAAGATTGGAGGGTGGCAAATGTTGTGTCTTTGTTCAAGGAGAGCTGCAGAGAAAAGTCTGGGAACTACAGGCCAGAGAGCCTCACATCTGTGGTGGGTAAATTGTTGGAAGGTAGAACATAGAACATAGAACATTACAGCGCAGAACAGGCCCTTTGGCCTTCGATGTTGCGCCGACCAATTAGGAAAAAGCAATGACCCTCCAAACTAAACCATTCCCTTTTTGTCCATAAACTTATCTACTAACCTCTTAAATGCCACCAAACTTGGCGCATCTACAACTGCAGCAGGCAGGGCATTTCCATACCCTTACCACCCTCTGGGTAAAGAACCTACCTCTGACATCCGTCCTATAACTACCACCCCTTAATTTAAAGCTATGTCCCTCGTGCTAGCTTTCTCCATCCTAGGAAAAAGGCTATCACTGTCCACCCTATCTAAACCTCTGATCATCTTATATGTTTCGATTAGGTCCCCTCTTAGCCGCCTCCTTTCTAACGAAAACAACCTCAAATCCCTCGGCCTCTCTTCATAAGACCTGCCCTCCATACCAGGCAACATCCTGGTAAACCTCCTCTGTACCCTCTCCAAAGCCTCCACATCTTTCTTATAATGAGGGGACCAGAACTGCACACAATACTCCAAGTGCGGCCGCACTAGAGTTTTTTACAGTTGCAACATGACGTTGCGGCTCCGAAATTCAATCCCCCTACCAATAAAAGCTAAGACTCGTATGCCTTCTTAACAACCTTATCGACTTGATTGCCAACTTTCAGGGATCTATGCACATATACACCAAGATCCCTCTGTTCTTCAACACTATTAAGAGTCCTACCATTAGCCCTATACTCTACACATTTGTTATTCCTGCCAAAGTGAATTACCTCACACTTTTCCACATTAAACTCCATTTGCCACCTCTCGGCCCAGCTCTGCAACTTAGAACATAGAACATAGAACAATACAGCACAGAACAGGCCCTTCGGCCTTCGATGTTGTGCGACCAAAATAAAAGCAATGCCCCTCCTAACTAAACCATTCCCTTCTCATCCTTATACTTACAACTTGTCCAAGTCTCTCTGCAAACTATAACACCCCTCTTCACTATCTACCACTCCTCCGACTTTGGTGTCATCCGCAAATTTACTAATCTATCCTTCAATACCCTCATCCAGATCATTTATAAAAATTACAAACAGCAGGGGCCCCAAAACAGACCCCTGAGGTACACCACTTGTAACCGAACTCCATGATGAATATCTTCCATCAACCACCACCCTCTGTCTTCTATCTGCTAGCCAATTCCTAATCCAATTAGCTAAATCACCCTCTATCCCATACATCTGCATTTTCTGCAGAAGCCTTCCATGGGCCACCTTATCGAACGCCTTACTAAAGTCCATATATACCACATCAACTGCCTTACCCCCATCCACCTCTTTGGTCACTTTTTCAAAAAACTCAATAAGGTTAGTAAGGCACGACCTACCCTTCACAAAACCATGCTGACTATCCCCAATCAATTCATTTCTCTCTAAATAACTATAAATCCTATCCCTAATAATTCTCTCCAATACTTTGCCCACAACAGAAGTAAGACTCACTGGCCTATAATTCCCAGGAAGGTCTCTCTTCCCCTTCTTGAACAATGGGACCACATTCGCTATCCTCCAGTCCTCCGGAACTATACCCGTAACCAATGACGACCTGAAGATCAGAGCCAGAGGCTCTGCAATCTCCTCTCTCGCCTCCCAGAGAATCCTAGGGTAAATCCCGTCCGGCCCAGGGGACTTATCTAACTTCAAACCCTCAAGAATATCTAGCACATCCTCCCTATCTACTTCAATACTTTCCAGTTTGCAACCCTGTATCCCAGTGTTCTCCACAACTACATTTACATCTCCCTGTGTGAATACCGGTATTCTGTGAGATAGGATCTAAAGGCATTTAGAAATGCAAGGACTGATTAGGGACAGTTAGCATGGCTTTGTGAGTGGAAAATCATGTCTCACAAATTTGACTGAGTTTTTTGAAGGGGTAACCAAGAAGGTAGATGAGGGCAATGCAGTTGATGTTGTCTACATGGACTTTAGCAAGGCCTTTGACAAGGTAACGCATGGTAGGTTGTTGCATAAGGTTAAATCTCTCAGGATCCAGGGTGAGATTGCCAAATGGATACAAAATTGGCTTGTTGGCAAAAGACAGAGGATATTTGTAGAGGGTTGTTTCTCAGATTGGAGGCCTATTCCTATGGTAGCAGTGTGGCACAATGGTTAGCACTGCTGCCTCACAGTGCCAGGATCCGGCTTCAATTCCGGCCTCAGGTCACTATCTGCGTGCAGTCTGCGCATTCTTCCTGTGTCTGAGCGCTCCGGTTTCCTCCCACAGTCCAAAGATGTGCTGGTTAGATTGATGGGCCAAGCCAAATTGACCCTACTATCAGGAGATTAGCAGGGTGAATACAGGGCGGCACTGTAGCACAGTGGTTAGCATTGCTGCTTCACAGCATCAGGGACCTGGATTCGATTCCCAGCTTGGGTCATTATCTATGTGGAGTTTGCACATTCTCCCCATGTCTGCGTGGATTTCCTCTGGGTGCTCCGGTTTCTTCCATATTCTGAAAGAAGTTCTGGTTAGGTGCATTGACCCAAACAGGCACTGGACTGTGGTGACTAGTGGAATTTCACAGTAACTTCATTACATTGCAGGGATGACAAAACTGAGCAAGGGTGATCTGGAGTTGAAATGTCAGCTCTTTTCTCTCCTTAAAGATGTGCCAGACCTGCTGAGATTTTCCAGCATTTTTTCTTTTGGTTTCAGATTCCAGCATCCACAGTAATTTGCTTTTATTTTAAGAAGATCTAAGGATACAGGTTCATAGCTCCTTGAAAGTGGAGTCACAGGTGGACAGAGTGGTGAAAAAGGCATTCAGCATGCTTGGTTTCATTGGTTAGAACACTGAATACAGGAGTTGGGATGTGTTTTGAAGTTGTACAAGACTTTGGTAATATTGGAATACTGTGCAATTCTGGTCATCCTATTACAGAAAGGCTATTATTAAACTGGAAAGAGTGCAGAAAAGATTTACTAGGATGCTACCAGGACTTGATGGACTGAGTTATAAGGAGAGGCTAGATAGACTGGGACTTTTTCCTCTGGAGTGCAGGAGGCTGAGGGGTGACTTTATAGAAGTCTCTAAAATAATGAGGGGCACAGATCAGCGAGATAGTCAATATCTTTTCCCAAAGGCAGGGGAGTTTAAAACTAGAGGTCATAGGTTTAAAGTGAGAGATGAGAGATACAGAAGTGTCCAGAGGGACAATTTTTTCACACAGAGGGTGGTGAATGTCTGGAAAAGCTGCCAGAGGCAGTAGTAGCAGTGGGTACAATTTTGTCTTTTAAAAAGCATTTCGACAGTTATATGGGTATGACGGGTATGGAGGGATATGGGCCAAATGCGGGCAATTGGGATTAGCTTAGGAGTTTAAAAAAAAAAGCAGCATGGACAAGTTGGGCTGAAGGGCCTGTTTCCATGCTGTAAAAAAATGCTACAAAAAACAGGAGACTGAGTACTGTGCACTGCAGAACTCTATTAGAAACAGCCTACCAGTCACAAAATCACTCATCAATAATTACCCTTTTTCTCCTATCACTGAGCGAACTGTATCCAGTTTGCTACATTCCCCTGGATCCCATGGACATTTTAAAACCCAGTCTATCTTTGTCAAAAGCCTCACTAAAATTATGTAGATCACATCAACTGCATTACCCTCATCAATCCTTCTTGTTACTTGCTCAAAAAATTCAATTGAGTTAGTTAAACATGACCATTAACAAATCTATGCTGACAGTTTTGTGAAGGGTAGGTCGTGCTCATAAACCTTATTGAGTTCTTTGAGATGACCAAAGAGGTGGATGAGGGTAAAGCAGTTGATGTGGTGTATATGGATTTCAGTAAAACATTTGATAAGGTTCCCCTCAGTTAGCTACTGCAGAAGATACAGAGGCATGAGATTGAGGGTGATTTAGTGGTTTGGATCAAAAATTAGCTAGCTGAAAGAAGACAGAGGGTGGTGGTTGATGGGGAATGTTCATCCTGGAGTTCAGTTACTAGTGGTGTACTGCAAGGATCTGTTTGGGGCCACTGCTGTTTGTCATTTTTTATCAATGACCTGGATGAGGGTGTAGAAGGATGGGTTAGTAAATTTATGGATGATACTAAAGTTGGTGGCGTTGTGGACAGTGCAGAAGGATGTTGCACGTTACAGAGGGAATAGATAAGCTGCAGAGCTGGGCTGAGAGGTGGCAAATGGAGTTTAATGCGGAAATGTGTGAAGTGATTCACTTTGGAAGGAATAACAGGAATACAAAGTATTGGGCTAACAGTGAGTTACTTGGTAGTGTGGATGAGCAGACAGACCTCGGTGTCCATGTGCATAGATCCCTCAAAGTTGGCATCCAGGTTGATAGGGTTGTTAAGAAAGCGTACGTATGTTAGCTGTTATTGAATTTAGGCACCATGAGATCATGTTGCAGCTGTACAAAACTCTGGTGCGGCCGCACTTGGAGTATTGTGTACAGTTTTGGTCGCCGCATTATAAGAAAGGTATGGAACCATTGGAGAGGGTGCAGAGGAAGTTTACCAGATGTTGCCTGGTATGGAGGGAAGGTCTTAGGAGGAGAGGCTGAGGGATTTGAGGTTGTTTTTGTTGGAGACAAGAAGGTTAAGAGGTGACTTAATTAAGGCATACAAGATGATCAGAGGGTTAGATAGGGCGGACAGTGAGAGCCTTTTTCCTCGGATGGTGATGGCTAACATGAGGGGACATAGCTTTAAATTGAGGGGTGATAATTATAGGACGGATGTCAGAGGTGGGTTCTTTACTCAGAGGGTAATAAGGGTGTGGAATGCCCTGCCTGCAGCAGTTGTCGACTCGTCAACTTTAAGAGCGTTCAAATGGGCAGTGGATAGGCATATGGATAACATTGGAATAGTTTAGGATAGAGGGTCATAAAATTGATTCCATTGGTCGGCACAACATCGAGGGCTGAAGGGCCTGTACTGTGCTGTGATGTTCTATGTTCTAAACAACATATTTAGAACATAGAACATAGAACATTACAGCACAGAACAGGCCCTTTGGCCTTCAATGTTGTGCCGACCAAAATAAAAAGCAATGCCCCTCCAAACTAAACCATTCCCTTCTCTTCAATATACTTATCAATTAACCTCTTAAACGCCACCAAACTTGGCGCATCTACAACAGCTGCAGGCAGGGCATTCCACTCCCTAATCACTCTTTGAGTAAAGAACTACCTCTGATATCCGTCCTATAACTCATACCCCTTAATTTAAAGCTGTGTCCCCTCGTGCTAGCTTTCTCCACCCTAGGAAAAAGGCTATCACTGTCCACCCTATCTAAACATCTAATCATCTTATATGCTTCAATAAGATCCCCTCTTAGCCGCCTCCTTTCTAACGAAAACAACCTCAAATCCTTCAAACTCTCTTCATAGGACCTGCCCTCCATACCATGCAACATCCTGGTAAACCTCCTCTGTACCCTCTCCAATGCCTCCACATCTTTCTTATAATGTGGGGACCAGAACTGCACAAATACTCCAAGTGCGGCCGCACTAGAGTTTTGTACAGTTGCAACATGACGTTGCGGCTCCGAAATTCAATCCCCCTACCAATAAAAGCTAAGACTCCATATGCCTTCTTAACAACTTTATCCACTTGACTGCCTACTTTCAGGGATCTATTGACACATACACCAAAATCCTTCTGTTCCTCAACACTATTAAGAGCCCTACCATTAGCCCTATACTCTACACATTTATTGTTCCTGCCAAAGTGCATTACCTCACACCTTTCCACATTAAACTCCATTTGCCACCTCTCGGCCCAGCTCTGCAACTTGTCCAAGTCTCTCTGCAAACTATAACACCCCTCTTCACTATCTACCACTCCACGACTTTAGTGTCATCTGCAAATTTACTAATCCATCCTTCAATACCCTCATCCAGATCATTTATAAAAATTACAAACAGCAGGGGCCCCAAAACAGATCCCTGAGGCACACCACTTGTCACCGAACTCCACGATGAATATCTCCCATCAACCACCACCCTCTGTCTTCTATCTGCCAGCCAGTTCTCATTCCAGTTATCCCTGGCCTCAGGTTAGCCTATTAATCTGTGCAGTGTCAGGATATTTCTATTCCTCCCTGTTTGGGTACACATAGGGGACACAATTGTGACAACTGTGATGCTACCTCTGTCTCACTCTACACAATGGAATTTTGCAGCCCAAGATTGTACAATAGGGAAGAGATTTGAGAGGGGTGGAGGAGTTCTTATCAGGAGTATTTGATAGGACCAAATATGAGAAAGATCAGAACTGAGAGGGGGTGAGGGAACATGAACTCTGAAGGGTATGGGTATGTATGCAGTGAGACTACATAAATGGGAAAGAATGGTGGGGACCCACAGAGTGAGGTTCAAGTTGTTAATGGCAATCCAGGGTGATCAGGAGGTGCCTTACCATTGGCTCCTCCATCCAGGCATCATATAATAAGAGCTCGTCTCTTTGGGAAAACGTCTCAGGCTGGATATTAATCACCTACCTTTCTATCACTTGCTCTCCCTTCACGTTCCACGGCAGCCTCTTTACATTGGTGAATAATTTGGCCAATTCCTCCAATTCACTGGCAGAGTAAAGCTCTGGATATCTACCTTCAGTTATCAAATCACAGAGATTGTGGAAAATGTCCTTGCTCAGTGTTCCATGGGCCATGATCACTACATTCTTTTCCTGAATCCCAGCTTCATAACTCGCCTGCTTAACCAGTTTGGCCATCTCTACCCTTGATACTTTATTGCTGATCTCAAAGATTTTGGCCATGGTGAGATAGGCTGCCAGTTTGACCAGTATTTTCCGGCCAGTATAGTGAGCGAGGGCCAGTAAAACACAATGACCTCTAGGTGTGCACAGCACTCTGTAGACACGTACAAAATGGTACACGGCTTCAGTGAAGAAAATGATCTGATAGTTGGTTTTGTTCTTTTGGTTTTGTTTCTGAACAATTTGCCTGAGCTGCTGAGCGAGGACATCATTACTCATTTCCCGGTATGGGTTCCACCTGGGAGAGTTCATTTGCTGTTTATTAGACGGCCGGACAGCTGCTCTGCTGTAGATGAGGTTCCTCAGAGCTTGCCCTTTGCATATTAAGTGGGGTGGGAGCAGTGGCTTTAATACTTCTGTTCTCTTATGTTTCTTGCCACGACTTTTGGCAAGTTTCTGTTTCTTTTGGCCAGGACTTTCCCTTTCCTTTGGATTGACATTTGATGATTCAGATCCAGCGTAGACTCTGGGTGTGTCTGTCAGGTCCTCTGAGTCCATTCCTAACAAATCTTTACTTTTAGAATAGATGGAATCTGTGTCAGTGGTTCTGGCATGTTGTTTAGCTGAAGCTTTGGACCCAATTTCCCCTAAGTGCAGAGAATTTGATGTTTGCGAGTGTAGGTTGATGCTCTCTTCAGTGTCTTTGGGTTTATCATGGGATATCTCTTCTTGATTATTTGCACTGTGCCTCTCCAGGGAAGTCAGTGTGTTGCCTTGCTGGTATTCCAGAAGATTGGAGTTTTCAGCTATATTGGACAAAGGCTCCAGCTTTTCCACAATATCCAAGATGGGAGTACAGAAGTTACTGTGAGCTACCTCTTCCAGTATCTGTACCAAAGTTTTCTTATCTTCCTCAGTCATGAGACAATCAGAAAACATTCTCATGGCTTCATGCAGCCAAAGATCAACGATTATCTTTGTGACGGGTAAAATGATGGAAGACGTGTGAGGTCCCGAATGCTTCAGTTTCTTTCTGCTTGGCTTCACTAGTGTGGTGATGGAGGTGGGATGCATCAGCAATAAGCCATTCAACACCTTCCCAACATCTACCATGGAGAACAGGTAATGGGAGCGTCTAGGGGTTGGCTGCAACTTCTGTTTCACCCTCTGGTAGAGCTGAACTGTGGCTGAAACAAGAGCTCTGGCCAACACAGCATGTCTGGCTAGTGTATACTTTGGATAAATATTCAACCATTGGATCACACTGGGGATGTAAATTGCAGTTAACATGTCAGGGGTCATTTCTGGGAGTGTGAGCACAGTGAATAACCGGGTGAAACGTGATGAGACAAAAGCTGTCCTCCCTCGGAGTGGTGTACAGGTCACGATATAGTTGACACTGACTGAATGGAAGTAGCGAAACTGCTGGCAGTTCAAATCATAGGAGCCATGACAGATCATTGAATGACGAAAAGTGTCGATAACAGGTTGGCATCCAGAACCTGGCTCTAGAGGTAACAGTGAGAAATAAAGATGGTGAGATTTATTCAATGGCCCAAGTTCCCAACTCTCCATACAGGGGTCAAGCTTTCAACAGAATTATAACCAAATAATTGTCTCTTGGACAGCCACATGAGCGGTATGCAGATAGAGGGATATAGTAGGACTGTTTAACTATGGCTTTTTTTTCCACAGGTAATTCGGTCCATACTTGACCATCAAGGAGCATGCATTCGGCAGGTGGTGCGAGGACAGCTCTTGGATGTTGATTCATGGGTTGCCTGGTGCTTCATGTCGTAAATGAGTGCTTTATCTGGACCATCTGAAGGGCACCATGACAGCTCAGTGACTATCACTGTAGCTGTGCAGACACTTGGAATTGGGCCGGTGTCTGCGGGAGTTTGCGCGTTCTCCCCGTGGTTGCGTGGGTTTTCTCCGGGCGCTCCGGTTTCCTCCCACATCCCAAAAATTCGCTCTTAGGCTGATTGGGAAACAAATTGTCCCTACATTGAGACTCTTCCATATTAGGAATAGCCTAAAATTAGGATAGGATAATGGAATTGTTACTATATAGTTATGACAGCTGCGCGGGCTCGTTGGGCCGAAGGGCCTGTTTCCCGTGCTGTGTTGCTCCAAAAAAAAAAATACAGCACAAGAACAGGCCCTTCGGCCCATTTCTATCCTACTGTTCGCCTCTCATTCATGTGTCTATCATGGCAACATGGTGCCACAGTGGTCAGCACTGCTGCTTCGTGGCACCAGAGACCCGGGGTTCGATTCCCAGCTTGGGTCACAGTCTGTGTGGAGTCTGCACGTTCTCCCTGTATCTGCATGGGTGCTTTGGTTTCCTCCCACAGTCTGAAAGATGTGCTGGTTAGGTGTATTGACCATGCTAAATTCTCCCTTAGTGTAGCGCTGGAGAGTGGCAACTAGAGGATTTTCTAGTAACTTCATTACAGTAAGCCTTACTTGTGACTAATAAATAAACGTTAACTTTCAAGATACACGCTGAATGTTGCAAATGTGTCTGCTTCCCCCATCTCTGCTGGCAGTGCATTCCAGGCACTCATTACAGAAATGTGGTTGCAGGGTGACCGGGAACTAGGAACTGAATATCCAGGAATATCAGACATTTAGGAAGGATAGACAGGAGGAAAAAGGAGGTGGGGTAGCTCTATTAATAAAGGATCATATCCGGGCAATAGTGAGAGACAATACAGGTTCCAAAGAGCAAAACATGGAATTGTTGTGAGTGGAGATAAGGAATAGTAAGGGGAGAAAGTCACTGCTGGGTGTGGTCTATAGGCCCCCAAATAAGAACATTGAGGTAGGGGGGCTATAAACAAGCAAATAATTGATTCGTGCAAAAACGGAACAGTGATAATTATGGGGGATTTTAATCTGCATATTGATTGGTTGACTCAAGTCAGATGCGGTGGGCTTGAGGAAGAGTTCTTGCAATGCTGTCGGGATAGTTTCCTTGAACGGTATGTAACGGAACCCACAAGAGAGTGAGTTATCTTAGATCTGGTATTGTATAATGAGGCAGGTAGAATTATGGATCTTCTTGTGAGGGATCCTCTTGGGACGAGTGATCAAAATATGGTTGAATTTCTGATACAGATGGAGGATGAGAAAGTAGGGTCCCGAAGCTGTGTCCTCTGTTTGAACAGAAGGGAGTATGATAAGGGTAAAATTGGCTGATATAGACTGGGGGCACTGACTGGTTGGTAGGACAGCTGAGGAACAGTGGAGGATTTTTAAGGAGATTTTTTTCAATATTCAGCAAAAAAATATATTCCAGTGATAAAGAAGGACTCTAAGAAAAGGAATAACCAGCCATGGCTAATAAAGAAAATAAAGCAGAGTATTAAATTAAAAACCGATGTGTGAGTGATTAGAAGATTGGGAAAGATTTAAAAAATTACAAAGAATGACTAAGAAAACGATAAAGAAAAGAAAGATAGAGTTTGAAGCTAATCTAGCTCCAAATATAAAAAATGATAGTAAAAGTTTTTACAAATATATAAAGAAGAGGAAACTGGCCGGAGTGAATGTTGGACCCTTGGAGGATGAGAGATGGGATTTAATAATGGGAAATGAGGAAATGGCTGAGGCTTTAAATACGTTTTTTGTGTCGGTCTTCACGGAGGAAGACTCAAATAGCTTGCCGAATATTAAAGATAGGGGATTGGAAGGAGATGAGGAGCTTAATACAATTACTGTTACTAGAGAGGTCGTGCTTGATAGACTAACGGGACTGAAGGTAGACAAGTCCCTGGGGCTGGATGGAATGCATCCCAAGGTTCTGAAAGAAATGGCAGAGGTGATAGCGGATGCCTTAGTAATTATTTATCAAAATTCGCTGGACTCCGGGGAAATGTTGGCAGATTGGAAAACAGCTAATGTTACACCGCTGTTTAAAAAAGGTAGCAGACAAAAGGTAGGGAATTATAGGTTAGCTTAACGTCTATGGTTGGAAAAATGTAGAATACATCATCAAAGAAGAAATAGCAAGACAATGCGAAAACATAGAACATTACAGCGCAGAACAGGCCCTTCGGCCTTCGATGTTGCGCCGACCAATTAGGAAAAAGCAATGACCCTTTAACCTAAACCATTCCCTTTTCATCCATAAACTTATCGACTAACCTCTTAAACTAACAAGCTAACACATCAACATCACTGTAATAAAAGCTAACACATCATACGCCTTCTTAACAACCCTATCAACCTGGGTGCCAACTTTCAGGGATCTATGCACATGGACACCGAGATCTCTCTGCTCATCCACACTGCTAAGTAACTTCCCATTAGTCCCAGTATTCTGTATTCCTGTTACTCCTTCCAAAGTGAATCACTTCACACTTATCCACATTAAACTCCATTTGCCATCTCTCAGCCCAGCTCTGCAGCTTATCTCTGTCACTCTGTAGCATAGATATTAAGGAACTTGGGGAAATAAATAGTGATGTCTTGAGAAATGTACATATTACAGAGAAGGAGTTGCTGTAAGTCTTAAAGTGCATCAAGGTAGATAAATCCTGGGACAGTGAGAGGCTAGGGAGGAAATTGCGGGTCCCCTAGCAGAGATATTTGAATAATCGACAGCCACAGGTCAATGACTGAAGATTGGAGGGTGGCAAATGTTGTGTCTTTGTTCAAGGAGAGCTGCAGAGAAAAGTCTGGGAACTACAGGCCAGAGAGCCTCACATCTGTGGTGGGTAAATTGTTGGAAGGTAGAACATAGAACATAGAACATTACAGCGCAGAACAGGCCCTTTGGCCTTCGATGTTGCGCCGACCAATTAGGAAAAAGCAATGACCCTCTAACCTAAACCATTCCCTTTTTGTCCATAAACTTATCTACTAACCTCTTAAACGCCACCAAACTTGGCGCATCTACAACTGCCGCAGGCAGGGCATTCCATACCCTAACCACCCTCTGGGTAAAGAACCTACCTCTGACATCCGTCCTATAACTACCACCCCTTAATTTAAAGCTATGTCCCCTCCTGCTAGCTTTCTCCATCCTAGGAAAAAGGCTATCACTGTCCACCCTATCTAAACCTCTAATCATCTTATATGTTTCAATAAGGTCTCCTCTTAGCCGCCTTCTTTCTAACGAAAACAACCTCAAATCCCTCAGCCTCTCTTCATAAGACCTGCCCTCCATACCAGGCAACATCCTGGTAAACCTCCTCTGTACCCTCTCCAATGCCTCCACATCTTTCTTATAATGTGGGGACCAGAACTGCACACAATACTCCAAGTGCGGCCGCACTAGAGTTTTGTACAGTTGCAACATGACGTTGCGGCTCCGAAATTCAATCCCCCTACCAATAAAAGCTAAGACTCCGTATGCCTTCTTAACAACCTTATCGACTCGATTGCCAACTTTCAGGGATCTATGCACACATACACCAAGATCCCTCTGTTCATCAACACTATTAAGAATCCTACCATTAGCCCTATACTCTACACATTTGATATTCCTGCCAAAGTGAATTACATCACACTTTTTCGCATTAAACTCCATTTGCCACCTCTCGGCCCAGCTCTGCAACTTGTCCAAGTCTCTCTGCAAACTAGAACACCCCTTTTCACTATCTATCACTCCTCCGACTTTGCTGTCATCCGCAAATTTACTAATCCGTCCTTCAATACCCTAATTTCAGAGACTTGGGTAGAGCAGGGACAGGAATGGATGTTGCAGGTTCCGGGGTTCAAATGCTTTAGTCGGAGTAGAGAAAGAGGTAGAAGGGGTGGAGGAGTGGCATTATTAGTCAAAGACTGTATCACAGTGACAGAAAAGAAGTTTGATGAGGACTTGTCTGTTGAGGTAGTACGGGCTGAGATTAGAAACAGGAGAGGAGAGGTCACCCTGTTGGGAGTCTTTTATAGACCTCCTAAAAGTTCTAGAGAGGTAGAGGAAAGGATTGCAAAGTCGATCCTGGACAGGAGTGAAAGTAATAGGGTAATTGTTATGGGGGACTTTAACTTTACTAATATTGATTGGAATAGCTATAGCTCTAGCTCGTTAGAGGGGTCAGTTTTCGTACAAAGTGTGCAGGAAGGTTTTTTGACTCAGTATGTAGATAGGCCAACTAGAGGTGAGGCTACATTGGATTTGGTGCTGGGCAATGAGCCAGACCAGGTGTTAGACTTGGAGGTTGGTGAACATTTTGGTGATAGTGACCACAATTCGGTTACGTTCACCTTAGTGATGGATAGGGATAGGCATGAAGCTGGGGGCAGTAGTTATAGCTGGGGGAAGGGTAATTATGAGGCCATCAGGAGAGAATTAGGGTGCATAGATTGGACTAGGAAACTACAGGGACTGGGAACATCTGGAATGTGGAGCTTATTCAGGGAGCAGCTGCTGCGAGTCCTTGATACGTATGTCCCTGTCAGGCAAGGAGGAAATGGTCGAGTAAGAGAACCTTGGTGTACGAAAAAAGTTAATTCGCTGGTTAAAAGGGAAAAAGAGGCTTATGTCAGGATGAGGCTTGAAGGCTCAGTTAGTGCAATGGATAGCTATAGATTAGCCAGGAGGGAGCTAAAGAGTGAGTTGAGGAGAGCTAAGAGGGGACATGAGAAGACTTTGGCTGATAGGATTAAAGGGAATCCTAAAGCTTTCTTTAGATACGTTAAGAATAGAAGATTGGTTAGGGCAAGATTAGGGCCAGTCATAGACAGCAGTGGGAAGTTGTGCATTGAGCGTGAAGAGATTGGAGAGGCACTGAATAAATATTTCTCTTCGGTATTCACGCAGGGAGATGTAAATGTAGTTGTGGAGAACACTGAGGTACAGGGTTGCAAACTGAAAGTATTGAAGTAGATAGAGAGGATGTGCCAGATATTCTTGAGGGTTTGGAGTTAGGTAAGTCCCCTGGGCCGGACGGGATTTACCCTAGGATTCTCTGGGAGGCAAGAGAGGCCATTGCAGAGCCTCTGGCTCTGATCTTCAGGTCGTCGTTGGTTACGGGTATAGTTCCGGAAGACTGGAGGATAGCGAATGTGGTCCCATTGTTCAAGAAGGGGAAGAGAGACTTTCCAGGGAATTATAGGCCAGTGAGTCTTACTTCTGTTGTGGGCAAAGTATTGGAGAGAATAATTAGGGATAGGATTTATAGTTATTTAGAGAGTAATGAATTGATTGGAGATAGTCAGCATGGTTTTGTGAAGGGTAGGTCGTGCCTTACTAACCTCATTGAGTTTTTTGAAAAAGTGACTAAAGAGGTGGATGGGGGTAAGGCGGTTGATGTGGTATATATGGACTTTAGTAAGGCGTTTGATAAGGTGGCCCATGGAAGACTTCTGCAGAAAATGCAGATGTATGGGATAGAGGGTGATTTAGCTAATTGGGTTAGGAATTGGCTAGCAGATAGAAGACAGAGGGTGGTGGTTGATGGGAGATATTCATCGTGGAGTTTGGTGACAAGTGGTGTACCTCAGGGGTCTGTTTTGGGGCCTCTGCTGTTTGTAATTTTTATAAATGATCTGGATGAGGGTATTGAAGGATGGATTAGTAAATTTGCAGATGACACTAAAGTCGGTGGAGTGGTAGATAGTGAAGAGGGGTGTTATAGTTTGCAGAGAGACTTGGACAAGTTGCAGAGCTGGGCCGAGAGGTGGCAAATGGAGTTTAATGTGGAAAAGTGTGAGGTAATGCACTGTGGCAGGAATAATAAATGTGTAGAGTATAGGGCTAATGGTAGGATTCTTAATAGTGTTGATGAATAGAGGGATCTTGGTGTGTTTGTGCATAGATCCCTGAAAGTAGGCAGTCAAGTCGATAAGGTTGTTAAGAAGGCATATGGAGTCTTAGCTTTTATTGGTAGGGGGATTGAATTTCGGAGCCGCAACGTCATGTTGCAACTGTAAAAAACTCTAGTGCGGCCGCACTTGGAGTATTGTGTGCAGTTCTGGTCCCCACATTATAAGAAAGATGTGGAGGCATTGGAGAGGGTACAGATGAGGTTTACCAGGATGTTGCCTGGTATGGAGGGCAGGTCTTATGAAGAGAGGCTGAGGGATTTGAGGTTGCTTTCATTAGAAAGAAGGCGGCTAAGAGGAGATCTTATTGAAACATATAAGATGATTAGAGGTTTAGATAGGGTGGACAGTGATAGCCTTTTTCCTAGGATGGAGAAAGCTAGCACGAGGGGACACAGCTTTAAATTAAGGGGTGATAGTTATAGGACGGATATCAGAGGTACGTTCTTTACCCAAAGGGTGGTTCGGGAGTGGAATGCCCTGCCTGCGGCAGTTGTAGATGCGCCAAGTTTGGTGGCGTTTAAGAGGTTAGTTGATAAGTTTATGGAAGAGAAGGGAATGGTTTAGTTTGGAGGGTCATTGCTTTTTTCATAATTGGTCGGCGCAACATCGAAGGCCGAAGGGCCTGTTCTGCGCTGTAATGTTCTATGTTCTAATCCAGATCATTTATAAAAATTACAAACAGCAGGGGCCCCAAAACAGATCCCTGAGGTACACCACTTGTAACCGAACTCCACGATGAATATCTCCCATCAACCACCACCCTCTGTCTTCTATCTGCTAGCCAATTCCTAATCCAATTAGCTAAATCACCCTCTATCCCATACATCTGCATTTTCTGCAGAAGCCTTCCATGGGACACCTTATCGAACGCCTTACTAAAGTCCATATATAGCACATCAACTGCCTTACCCCCATCCACCTCTTTGGTCACTTTTTCAAAAAACTCAATAAGGTTAGTAAGGCACGACCTACCCTTCACAAAACCATGCTGACTATCCCCAATCAATTCATTTCTCTCTAAATAACTATAAATCCTATCCCTAATAATTCTCTCCAATACTTTGCCCACAACAGAAGTAAGACTCACTGGCCTATAATTCCCTGGAAAGTCTCTCTTCCCCTTCTTGAACAATGGGACCACATTCGCTATCCTCCAGTCTTCCGGCACTATACCCGTAACCAACGACGACCTGAAGATCAGAGCCAGAGGCTCTGCAATCTCCTCTCTTGCCTCCCAGAGAATCCTAGGGTAAATCCCGTCCGGCCCAGGGGACTTATCTAACTTCAAACCCTCAAGAATATCTAGCACATCCTCCTTATCTACTTCAATACTTTCCAGTTTGCAACCCTGTATCCCAGTGTTCTCCACAACTACATTTACATCTCCCTGCGTGAATACCGAAGAGAAATATTTGTTCAGTGCCTCTCCAATCTCTTCAGGCTCCACGCACAACTTCCCACTGCTGTCTATGACTGGCCCTAATCTTGCCCTAACCAATCTTCTATTCTTAACATATCTAAAGAAAGCTTTAGGATTCTCCTTGATCCTATCAGCCAAAGTCTTCTCGTGTCCCCTTTTAGCTCTCCTCAACTCACTCTTTAGCTCACTCCTGGCTAATCTATAGCTATCCATTGCACTAACTGAGCCTTCAAGCCTCATCCTGACATAAGCCTCTTTTTTCCTTTTAACCAGCGAATTAACTTTTTTAGTACACCATGGTTCCCTTACTCGACCATTTCCTCCTTGCCTGACAGGGACATACTTATCAAGGACTCGCAGTAGCTGCTCCTTGAATAAGCTCCACATTTCAGATGTTCCCAGTCCCTGTAGTTTCCTAGTCCAACCTATGCACCCTAATTCCCTCGTTATGGCCTCATAATTACCATTCCCCCAGCTATAACTACTGCCCCCTGCTTCATGCCTATCCCTATCCATCACTAAGGTGAACGTAACCGAAAAGAAAAGAACGGTTTGATCAAACAGACGCAGCACAGATTCGTGAAGGGGAAATTGTGTTTAACGAATTTACTGGATTTTTATGAAGATGTGACTAGTGCATTGGACAGAGGGGAACCGGTGGATGTGGTGTTTTTAGATTTCCAGAAGGCGTTTGATAAGGTGCCTCACAAAAGATTGCTGCAAAAAGTTAGGGTGCCCGGAGTTGGAAGTAAAGTGTTAGCGTGGATTGAGGATTGGCTATCTAACAGGAAGCAGAGAGTTGGAATAAATGGCTGTTTTTCTGATTGGCAGCTGGTGACTAGTGGAGTGCCGCAGGGATCGGTGCTGGGAGCCTCAACTATTTACCATTTACACAGACAATCTGGAGGAAGGGGCAGAGTGCAGGGTGATGAAATTTGCTGATGACATGAAGATGAGTGGAAATGCAAATTGCGTGGAAGGTGTGGAAAGCCTGCAGAGGGATCTGGATAGGTTGAGTGCGTGGGCGAGGACCTGACAGATGGAGTATAATGTTAGCAAGTGTGAGGTTCTCCACTTTGGGAAGAATAACGGTAAGAAGGATTATTGTTTAAATGGCGAAAAGTTGCAGCATTTTGTGCAGAGGGACCTGGGGGTCCTTGTGCACGAATCACAAAAACCCAGTCTGCAGGTGCAGCAAGTGATCAACAAGGCGAATGGAATGTTGGCCTTTATCGCGAGGGGGATAGAATATAAAACTGGGAGGTCTTGTTGCAACTGTACAGGGTGCTGGTGAGGCCGCAACTGGAGTACTGTGTGCAGTTTTGGTCCCTCTATTTGCGGAAGGATATATTGGCCTTGGAGAGAGTGCAGAGAAGGTTCACCAGGCTGATACTGGAGATGAGGGGGTTAGCTTGTGAGGAGAGATTGAGTAGACTGGGCCTGTACTCACTGGAGTTTAGAAAGCTGAGGGGGATCTTATAGAGACATAAGATAATTAAAGGGTTAGATAGGGTAGAGGTAGAGAGATTCTTTCTACTTAGAAAGAATAGCAGAACTAGAGGGCACAGCCTCAAAATAAAGGGAGTGGCAGTTTAGAATGGAGTTGAGGAGAAACTTCACTCAAAGGGTGGTGAATCTCTGGAATTCTCTACCCATTGAAGTGGTGGAGGTTACCTCGTTGAATACGTTTAAGTCACGGATAGATAGATTTCTGATAAACAAGGGAATTAAGGGTTATGGGGAGCAGGCGGGAAAGTGGAACTGATCCACTTCATAGAACATAGAACAATACAACACAAACAGGCCCTTCGGCCCATGAGTTGCGCTGATCACATCTATCAATCCACAGACCTATCTATAACCTCCTATCCTATTCTTTTCCATATACTCATCCAGAAGTCTTTTAAAAGACCCCAGTGAGTTTGCCTCAACCACCTCCGACGGCAGTCAGTTCCATCCACTCACCACCCTCTGAGTGAAAAACCTACCCCTGACATCTCCTCTGTATTTGCTTTCCTGCACCTTAAATCTGTGTCCTCACGTAGTGACCATTTCAGCTCGGGGAAATAGTCTCTGAGAATCCACCCTATCTATTCCTCTCAACATTTTATAAACCTCTATCAGGTCGCCTCTCAACCTACGTCTCTCCAGTGAGAAGAGTCCGAGCTCCCTCAACCTGTCTTCATAAGGCCTGCCTCCCAATCCAGGCAGCATCCTTGTAATTCTCCTCTCACTTTTTCAATAGCCTTTACATCCTTCCTATAATGAGGCAACCAGAACTGCGCACAATACTCCAAGTTGGGTCTGACAAGGGTCTTATAGAGCTGCATCATTACCTCCTGACTCCTAAACTCAATTCCTCGATTAATGAAGGCCAGTACACCGTATGCCTTCTTGACCACTTCCTCCACCTGTGAGGCCGATTTAAGAGTCCTATGGACCCGGACCCCGAGATCCTTCTGCTCTACAACATAGCTAAGACTCCTACCCCTTATATTGTACTCCTTCATCCCATTATTCCTACCAAAATGGACCACTACACATTTATTTTTTTTTAGAGAGCAACACAGCACGGGAAACAGGCCCTTCGGCCCAACGAGCCCGCGCCGCCGTCATAACTATATAGTAACAATTCCATTATCCTATTCTAATTTTAGGTTATTCCTAATATGGAAGAATCTCAATGTAGGGACAATTTGTTTCCCAATTAGCCTAAGAGCGAAGTTTTGGGATGTGGGAGGAAACCGGAGCGCCCGGAGAAAACCCACGCAACCACGGGGAGAACGCGCAAACTCCCGCAGACACCGGCCCAATTCCAAGTGTCTGCACAGCTACAGCGATAGTCACTGAGCTGTCATGGTGCCCTTCAGATGGTCCAGATAAAGCACTCATTTACGACATGAAGCACCAGGCAACCCATGAATCAACATCCAAGAGCTGTCCTCGCACCACCTGCCGAATGCATGCTCCTTGTTGGTCAAGTATGGACCGAATTACCTGTGGAAAAAAAGCCATAGTTAAACAGTCCTACTATATAGGACTGTTTAACTGTTTGATAAGGTGGCCCATGGAAGACTTCTGCAGAAAATGCAGATGTATGGGATAGAGGGTGATTTAGCTAATTGGGTTAGGAATTGGCTAGCAGATAGAAGACAGAGGGTGGTGGTTGATGGGAGATATTCATCTTGGAGTTCGGTGACAAGTGGTGTACCTCAGGGGTCTGTTTTGGGGCCCCTGCTGTTTGTAATTTTTATAAATGATCTGGATGAGGGTATTGAAGGATGGATTAGTAAATTTGCAGATGACACTAAAGTCGGTGGAGTGGTAGATAGTGAAGAGGGGTGTTATAGTTTGCAGAGGGACTTGGACAAGTTGCAGAGCTGGGCCGAGAGGTGGCAAATGGAGTTTAATGTGGAAAAGTGTGAGGTAATGCACTATGGCAGAAATAATAAATGTGTAGAGTATAGGGCAAATGGTAGGATTCTTAGTAGTCTAGATGAACAGAGGGATCTTGGTGTGTATGTGCATAGATCCCTGAAAGTAGGCAGTCAGGTCGAGAAGGTTGTTAGGAAGGCATATGGAGTCTTGGCTTTTATTGGTAGAGGGATTGAATTTCGGAGCCGCAACGTCATGTTGCAACTGTACAAAACTCTAGTGCGGCCGCACTTGGAGTATTGTGTGCAGTTCTGGTCCCCACATTATAAGAAAGATGTGGAGGCATTGGAGAGGGTACAGAGGAGGTTTACCAGGATGTTGCCTGGTATGGAGGGCAGGTCTTATGAGGAGAGGCTGAGGGATTTGAGGTTGTTTTCGTTAGAAAGGAGGAGGCTAAGAGGGGACCTTATCGAAACATATAAGATGATTAGAGGTTTAGATAGGGTGGACAGTGATAGCCTTTTTCCTAGGATGGAAAAAGCTAGCACGAGGGGACACAGCTTTAAATTAAGGGGTATAGTTATAGGACGGATATCAGAGGTAGGTTCTTTACCCAAAGGATGGTTCGGGAGTGGAATGCCCTGCCTGCAGCTGTTGTAGATGCGCCAAGTTTGGTGGCGTTTAAGAGGTTAGTTGATAAGTATATGGAAGAGAAGGGAATGGTTTAGTTTGGAGGGGCATTGCTTTTAATATTGGTCGGCGCAACATCGAAGGCCGAAGGGCCTGTTCTGTGCTGTAATGTTCTATGTTCTATATCCCTCTATCTGCATACCGCTCATGTGGCTGTCCAAGAGACCCTTAAACAGCCCTAGCGTGCCTGCTCCCACCATCTTACTCGGCAGTGCATTCCACACCCCCACTACCCTTTGTGTGAAAAACTGCCCTCTAATATTCGTCTTATACATAGCCCCCCTCACCCTAAGGCCATGACCCCTCGTCCTATCCATTTCTGAAGGTGGAAAAAGTTTACCACCATTTACTCTATCTATACCCCTTATAATCTTATACACCTCTATTGAGATCCCTCTAAGCCGACGTCTTTCAGACGTTATCTGCGTTGAAGTCCATCTGCACTTCTTCCGCCCAGTCTTGCATCCTGTCTATGTCCCGCTGCAACTTTTGGCATCCCTCCAGACCATCCACAACACCACCGATCTTTGTATCGTCGGCGAACTTGCTAACCCATCCCTCCACTTCCTCATCCAGGTCATTTATGAAAATGACAAACAGCAGGGGTCCCAGAACAGATCGCTGGGGCACTCCACTGGTTACCGACCTCTATGCAGAACAAGACCCATCCACAACCACTCTCTGCCTTCTGCCGGCAAGCCAGTTCTGGATCCATGAGGCCAAAGCCCCTTGGATCTCATGCCCTCTCACCTTCTCCAGAAGCCTTGCATGGGGGACCTTATCAAACGCCTTGCTAAAGTCCATGTACACCACATCCACCGCTCTTCCTTCGTCAATGTGTTCAGTCACATTTTCGAAGAACTCAACTAGGCTCGTAAGGCACAACCTGCCCTTGACAAAACCATGCTGACTATTTCTAATCAGTCTAAACTTCTCCAAATGTTCATAAATCTTGTCCCTCAGAAGCCTCTCCATCAGCTTATCAACCACTGAAGTCAAACTCACCGGTTGGTAATTTCCTGGACTATCCTTGTTCCCTTTCTTAAAAACGGGAACCACATCCGCAATCCTCCAATCCTCCAAAACCTCTCCTGTTTCCATGGACGATGCAAAGTTCATCGCCAAGGGCTCCGCAACCAGTTCCCTCACTTCCCACAATAACCTGGGGTACATCCCATCCGGTCCCGGTGACTTGTCTATCTTGATAGAATCTAAAAGTTCTAACACATCCTCTTTCCTAACGTCCACATACTCAATCTTTTTCGTTTGCTTCAAACCTGCAGTACAACCTCCCAGTTCACTTTCCACCGTGAATACTGAGGCAAAGTACTCGTTAAGCACCTCTGCCATTTCTTCCAGATTCACACAGACTTTTCCCCCTTCACCTTTTATAGGCCCTATCCCTTCTCTTCTCATCCTTTTACTTTTCACATATTTGTAGAAGGCCTTGGGATTCTCCTTAATCTTACCTGCCAAGGCCTTCTCATGACCCCTTCTGGCTCTCCTAATTTCCTTTTTAAGTTCCCTTCTACACACCTTATACTCCTCTAGATCCCTAACATCTCCTAGCTCTCTGAACCTTTTTTACACCTTTCTTTTCTTCCTGACTAGGTTCACCACAACCTTTGTGCACCACGGTTCCCGCTTGCTACCAAAACCTCCTTGTCTCCTCAGAACGTTGTCCTGCAGAGCCCCAGACAAACATTCCTTGAATATCCGCCACTTTCCTTCTGTACTCTTCCCCAACAACGCCTCCTTCCAGTTTATTCGTCCAATTACCTGCCTAATATTTTCATATTTCCCCTTACTCCAGACATACACCTTCCTAGCCTGCCTGATCCTATCTCTTTCCATCGCTATCATGAAAGAGATAGAATTATGATCTCCATTCCCAAGATGCTCACCTATCGTGAGATCCAACACCTGCCCTGGCTCATTAGCAAGCACTCAGTAAGAATTTAGCAACACCAATTTATAATCCAACCGATTTATTTGATAGTAAAAAAGCAAGCTTTCGACTCTTGTGTCTTCTTCAGGCAAATGCAGTGTTCTGGTCTGCAATAGCACACATCAGCACAGTCAGAGATTGCTGATTAGAATGCGAATCCTTACATCTAACCTGCTATTCAAGTGTTAAAGTGGCTAACAATGTGTGTGAAGGGAATCCTGAGCATTGTTAGAGAATTGTGTATTTTCTCCAGACAGCACAGTAAGTGAGGTTTTTTGCTAACCCAGGCAAGTTACGGGGGTTACAGATAGTGTGTCATGAAGCCAAGATCCCTGTTAAGACCGTCCTCTGTGTGCGGAACTTGGCTATCAGTCTCTGTTCAGCGACTCTGCGCTGTCGTGTGTCACGAAAGCCCCCTTGAAGAACATTTACCCGCAGGTCGGAGGCCGAATGCCCATGACTGCTGAAGTGTTCGCCCACAGGAAGGGAACTGTTTTGCCTGGTGATTGTTGAGCGATGCTCATTCATCCGCTGTCGTAGTGTCTGCATGGTCTCCCCAATGTACCATGCTTCGGGACATCCTTTCTTGCAACGTATTAGGTAGACAACGTTGGCCGAGTTGCAAGTGTATGTACCGTGTACCTGGTGAATGGTATCCTCACGTTTGATGATGTCGTCCATGTCTATGATCCGGCATGTCTTGCAGAGGTTGCTGTGGCAGGGTTGTGTGGTATTGTGGTCACTGTTCTCCTGAAGGTTGGGTAGTTTGCTGCGAACAATGATCTGTTTGAGGTTTGCAGTTGTCTGAAAGGCAAGAATTGGGGGGGTGGGGATGGCCTAGCGGATGTTCTCGTCATCAATGATATGTTGAAGATTCCGGAGGAGATGTTGTAGCTTATAGAAAATAAACATAGAAACATAGACATTACAGCACAGAACAGGCCCTTGGCTTCGATGTTGTGTGCCGACCAATATAAAAGCAATGCCCCTCAAAAACTAAACCATTCCCTTCTTTCCATAACTTATCAACAACCTCTTAAACGCCACCAACTGGCGCATCTACAACTGCCTGCAGGCAGGCATTCACTCCCGAACCACCCTTTGGGTAAAGAACCTACCTCTGATATCCGTCCTTAACTATCACCCCTTAATTTAAAGCTGTGTCCCCTCGTGCTAGCTTTCTCCATCCTAGGAAAAAGGCTATCACTGTCCACCCTATCTAAACCTCTAATCATCTTATAGGTTTCGATTAGGTCCCCTCTTAGCCGCCTCCTTTCTAACGAAAATAACCTCAAATCCCTCAGCCTCTCTTCATAAGACCTGCCCTCCATACCAGGCAACATCCTG
>JAGIQG010000010.1:108531610-108549857 GCA_024679065.1 Sphyrna mokarran
TATCCCTCTATCTGCATACCGCTCATGTGGCTGTCCAAGAGACCCTTAAACAGCCCTAGCGTGCCTGCTCCCACCACCTTACTCGGCAGTGCATTCCACACCCCCACTACCCTTTGTGTGAAAAACTGCCCTCTAATATTCGTCTTATACATAGCCCCCCTCACCCTAAGGCCATGACCCCTCGTCCTATCCATTTCTGAAGGTGGAAAAAGTTTACCACCATTTACTCTATCTATACCCCTTATAATCTTATACACCTCTATGAGATCCCCTCTAAGCCGACGTCTTTCAGACGTTATCTGCGTGAAGTCCATCTGCCACTTCTCCGCCCAGTCTTGCATCCTGTCTATGTCCCGCTGCAACTTTTGGCATCCCTCCAGACCATCCACAACACCACCGATCTTTGTATCGTCGGCGAACTTGCTAACCCATCCCTCCACTTCCTCATCCGGGTCATTTATAAAAATGACAGACAGCAGGGGTCCCAGAACAGATCGCTGGGGCACTCCACTGGTTACCGACCTCTATGCAGAACAAGACCCATCCACAACCACTCTCTGCCTTCTGCCGGCAAGCCAGTTCTGGATCCATGAGGCCAAAGCCCCTTGGATCTCATGCCCTCTCACCTTCTCCAGAAGCCTTGCATGGGGGACCTTATCAAACGCCTTGCTAAAGTCCATGTACACCACATCCACCGCTCTTCCTTCGTCAATGTGTTCAGTCACATTTTCGAAGAACTCAACTAGGCTCGTAAGGCACAACCTGCCCTTGACAAAACCATGCTGACTATTTCTAATCAGTCTAAACTTCTCCAAATGTTCATAAATCTTGTCCCTCAGAAGCCTCTCCATCAGCTTATCAACCACTGAAGTCAAACTCACCGGTTGGTAATTTCCTGGACTATCCTTGTTCCCTTTCTTAAAAACGGGAACCACATCCGCAATCCTCCAATCCTCCAAAACCTCTCCTGTTTCCATGGACGATGCAAAGTTCATCGCCAAGGGCTCCGCAACCAGTTCCCTCACTTCCCACAATAACCTGGGGTACATCCCATCCGGTCCCGGTGACTTGTCTATCTTGATAGAATCTAAAAGTTCTAACACATCCTCTTTCCTAACGTCCACATACTCAATCTTTTTCGTTTGCTTCAAACCTGCAGTACAACCTCCCAGTTCACTTTCCACCGTGAATACTGAGGCAAAGTACTCGTTAAGCACCTCTGCCATTTCTTCCAGATTCACACAGACTTTTCCCCCTTCACCTTTTATAGGCCCTATCCCTTCTCTTCTCATCCTTTTACTTTTCACATATTTGTAGAAGGCCTTGGGATTCTCCTTAATCTTACCTGCCAAGGCCTTCTCATGACCCCTTCTGGCTCTCCTAATTTCCTTTTTAAGTTCCCTTCTACACACCTTATACTCCTCTAGATCCCTAACATCTCCTAGCTCTCTGAACCTTTTTTACACCTTTCTTTTCTTCCTGACTAGGTTCACCACAACCTTTGTGCACCACGGTTCCCGCTTGCTACCAAAACCTCCTTGTCCCCTCAGAACGTTGTCCTGCAGAGCCCCAGACAAACATTCCTTGAATATCCGCCACTTTCCTTCTGTACTCTTCCCCAACAACGCCTCCTTCCAGTTTATTCGTCCAATTACCTGCCTAATATTTTCATATTTCCCCTTACTCCAGACATACACCTTCCTAGCCTGCCTGATCCTATCTCTTTCCATCGCTATCATGAAAGAGATAGAATTATGATCTCCATTCCCAAGATGCTCACCTATCGTGAGATCCAACACCTGCCCTGGCTCATTAGCAAGCACTCAGTAAGAATTTAGCAACACCAATTTATAATCCAACCGATTTATTTGATAGTAAAAAAGCAAGCTTTCGACTCTTGTGTCTTCTTCAGGCAAATGCAGTGTTCTGGTCTGCAATAGCACACATCAGCACAGTCAGAGATTGCTGATTAGAATGCGAATCCTTACATCTAACCTGCTATTCAAGTGTTAAAGTGGCGAACAATGTGTGTGAAGGGAATCCTGAGCATTGTTGGAGAATTGTGTATTTTCTCCAGACAGCACAGTAAGTGAGGTTTTTTGCTAACCCAGGCAAGTTACGGGGGTTACAGATAGTGTGTCATGAAGCCAAGATCCCTGTTAAGACCGTCCTCATGTGTGCGGAGCTTGGCTATCAGTCTCTGTTCAGCGACTCTGCGCTGTCGTGTATCACGAAAGCCCCCTTGAAGAACATTTACCCGCAGGTCGGAGGCCGAATGCCCATGACTGCTGAAGTGTTCGCCCACAGGAAGGGAACTGTTTTGCCTGGTGATTGCTGAGCGATGCTCATTCATCCGCTGTCGTAGTGTCTGCATGGTCTCCCCAATATACCATGCTTCGGGACATCCTTTCTTGCAACGTATTAGGTAGACAACGTTGGCCGAGTTGCAAGTGTATGTACCGTGTACCTGGTGAATGGTATCCTCACGTTTGATGATGTCGTCCATGTCTATGATCCGGCATGTCTTGCAGAGGTTGCTGTGGCAGGGTTGTGTGGTATTGTGGTCACTGTTCTCCTGAAGGTTGGGTAGTTTGCTGCGAACAATGATCTGTTTGAGGTTGTGCGGTTGTCTGAAAGCAAGAAGTGGGGGGGTGGGGATGGCCCTAGCGAGATGTTCATCGTCATCAATGATATGTTGAAGATTCCGGAGAAGATGTCGTAGCTTATAGAACATAGAACATAGAACATAGAACATTACAGCACAGAACAGGCCCTTTGGGCTTCGATGTTGTGCCGACCAATATAAAAAGCAATGCCCCTCCAAACTAAACCATTCCCTTCTCTTCCATATACTTATCAACTAACCTCTTAAACGCCACCAAACTTGGCGCATCTACAACTGCTGCAGGCAGGGCATTCCACTCCCGAACCACCCTTTGGGTAAAGAACCTACCTCTGATATCCGTCCTATAACTATCACCCCTTAATTTAAAGCTGTGTCCCTCGTGCTAGCTTTTTCCATCCTAGGAAAAAGGCTATCACTATCCACCCTATCTAAACCTCTAATCATCTTATATGTTTCGATTAGGTCCCCTCTTAGCCACCTCCTTTCTAACGAAAACAACCTCAAATCCCTCAGCCTCTCTTCATAAGACCTGCCTTCCATACCAGGCAAAATCCTGGTAAACCTCCTCTGTACCCTCTCCAATGCCTCCACATCTTTCTTATAATGTGGGGACCAGAACTGTACACAATACTCCAAGTGCGGCCGCACTAGAGTTTTGTACAGTTGCAACATGACGTTGCGGCTCCGAAATTCAATCCCCCTACCAATAAAAGCTAAGACTCCGTATGCCTTCTTAACAACCTTATCGACTTGACTGCCTACTTTCAGGGATCTATGCACATACACACCAAGATCCCTCTGTTCATCAACACTATTAAGAATCCTACCATTAGCCCTATACTCTACACATTTATTATTCCTGCCATAGTGCATTACCTCACACTTTTCCACATTAAACTCCATTTGCCACCTCTCGGCCCAGCTCTGCAACTTGTCCAAGTCCCTCTGCAAACTATAACACCCCTCTTCACTATCTACCACTCCACCGACTTTAGTGTCATCTGCAAATTTACTAATCCATCCTTCAATACCCTCATCCAGATCATTTATAAAAATTACAAACAGCAGGGGCCCCAAAGCAGACCCCTGAGGTACACCACTTGTCACCGAACTCCAAGATGAATATCTCCCATCAACCACCACCCTCTGTCTTCTATCTGCTAGCCAATTCCTAACCAATTAGCTAAATCACCCTCTATCCCATACATCTGCATTTTCTGCAGAAGTCTTCCATGGGCCACCTTATCAAACGCCTTACTAAAGTCCATATATACCACATCAACCGCCTTACCCCCATCCACCTCCTTAGTCACTTTTTCAAAAAACTCAATGAGGTTAGTAAGGCACGACCTAACCTTCACAAAACCGCTTCTCCGCTCCGGGGAAGTACTGGACAACAAAGGGTACTCTGTCCACGGTGTCCCGTGTTCGTCTTCTGAGGAGGTCAGTGCGGTTTATTGTTGTGGCACGTCGGAACTGTCGATCGATGAGTCGAGCGCCATATCCTGTTCTCACGAGGGCATCCTTCAGCGTCTGGAGGTGTCTGTCACGATCCTCCTCATCTGAGCAAATTCTGTGTATACGGAGGGCTTGTCCATAGGGAATGGCTTCTTTAACGTGTCTAGGGTGGAAGCTGGAGAAGTGGAGCATTGTGAGGTTGTCTGTCGGTTTGCGGTACAGTGAGGTGCTGAGGTGACCGTCCTTGATGGAGATGCGTGTGTCCAAGAATGCAACTGATTCTGGAGAATAGTCCATGGTGAGTCTGATGGTGGGATGGAACTTGTTGATATCATCATACAGTTGTTTCAATGATTGTTCACCATGAGTCCAAAGGAAAAAGATGTCATCAATGTATCTAGTATATAACCTTGGTTGGAGATCTCGTGTGGTGAAGAAGTCTTGTTCGAACCTGTGCATGAAGATGTTGGCATACTGAGGTGCAAATTTGGTCCCCATGGCTGTTCTGTGTGTCTGGATGAAAAGCTGATTGTTGAAGGTGAAGACATTGTGGTCCAAGATGAAGCGGATGAGTTGTAAAATTGCATCCGGAAACTGGCAGTTGTTGGCATTGGTAAGGATTCGCATTCTAATCAGCAATCTCTGACTGTCTGTGCTGATGTGTGCTATTGCAGACCAGAACACTGCATTTGCCTGAAGAAGACACAAGAGTCGAAAGCTCGCTTTTTTACTATCAAATAAATCGGTTGGAGTATAAATTGGTGTTACTAAATTCCTACTGAGTTCTTACCACCCCAATCCAACACTGGCATCTGTACATCATGAGTACTATCGACACCGCATACTGCTGGATCCAAGTGGAGAGGATCTCCAAGAGGATTGCACGTATCGACACAGACATCAAGTTTCTACAGAGATGCAAGAAAGCAGACAGGATACCAAAGGGACTACAGATCACGAACCCACTCAGGTCAACCTATAACACGGACTACGCTGAGAGGCTTTGCCGTCGCACCTCTCTCACACTCCTCAATCACCTCATACACCAGCTCTATAGCAAACGCCACACCCTGGAAAGTAAAATGGAATACATATTCTCAACTTGCGCTCAGGTCGCAGATCAGTTGCGAAACTTTGCCAAGCAGATGAGACAAAGAAACTACACCATTTACATGCACACCAAGAACAGGAAACTTGAAAAACTCGGCATCGCCATCAGCAACAACCAAACCTCCCTTGGCACCACAGTAGAAAACAACACTACCGCAGGGAGGTCCATTGTTAACCTGTCAGACTACACACTTCAATCAGAGGAAATCGAAGTTCTCAGCTGAGGGCTCAATTTCTGTCCCACCACCAAAATGGACCCCATCAGTCTTGCAGCGGATACAGAGGAATTCATCAGGCGAATGAGGCTGCGTGAGTTCTTCCACAAACCCCAAGAGGCCAATAGTGGACTCAATGAGACAGCTAATGAACCAGAACAGCTGACAGAGGGATCCGCAGTGCGGCAACCGAAGAGGAATGAATCCAATTGGACTCCTCCGGAAGGCCGCTGCCCCCGACTGGACATGTATGCCCAAGCCATCAGGAGGTGCGTGAACACCAGATTTATCAACCGCACTTACAAGACAGTCCCGAACATCACCCAAGTACAACGCAAGGCCATCCGTGCTCTCAAGACCAACCGCAACATTGTCATCAAACCAGCAGACAAAGGAGGCGCCACCGTCATACTGAACAGAACGGACTACTGTGAAGAAGTGTACCGACAACTAAACAATGAGAAACACTACAGACAGTTACCAGCAGATCCAACCAAAGAACACACTCGTCAACTCAACACTCTGATCAAAACCTTTGATCCAGACCTTCAGAACACCCTCCGGGCTCTCATTCCACGTACTCCCCGCATTGGAGATCTCTACTGCCTCCCAAAGATACACAAGGCAAACATACCCGGCCGTCCCATCGTATCGGGCAACGGGACCCTGTGTGAGAACCTCTCCGGCTATATCGAGGGCATCCTGAAACCCATCGTACAAAGAACCCCCAGCTTTTGTCTTGACACTACGGACTTCCTACAGAAACTCAGCACACATGGAGCAGTTGAACCAGGGACACTCCTTGTCACAATGGATGTCTCGGCGCTCTACACCAACATCCCCCACGACGATGGTATTGCTGCAACTGCCTCAGTACTCAATGCCAACAACTGCCAGTTTCCGGATGCAATTTTACAACTCATCCGCTTCATCTTGGACCACAGTGTCTTCACCTTCAACAATCAGCTTTTCATCCAGACACACGGAACAGCCATGGGGACCAAATTTGCACCTCAGTATGCCAACATCTTCATGCACAGGTTCGAACAAGACTTCTTCACCACACGAGATCTCCAACCAAGGTTATATACTAGATACATTGATGACATCTTTTTCCTTTGGACTCATGGTGAACAATCATTGAAACAACTGTATGATGATATCAACAAGTTCCATCCCACCATCAGACTCACCATGGACTATTCTCCAGAATCAGTTGCATTCTTGGACACACGCATCTCCATCAAGGACGGTCACCTCAGCACCTCACTGTACCGAAAACCGACAGACAACCTCACAATGCTCCACTTCTCCAGCTTCCACCCTAGACACGTTAAAGAAGCCATTCCCTATGGACAAGCCCTCCGTATATACAGAATTTGCTCAGGTGAGGAGGATCGTGACAGACACCTCCAGATGCTGAAGGATGCCCTCGTGAGGACAGGATATGGCGCTCAACTCATCGATCGACAGTTCCGACGTGCCACAACGATAAACCGCACTGACCTCCTCAGAAGACGAACACGGGACACGGTGGACAGAGTACCCTTTGTTGTCCAGTACTTCCCCGGAGCGGAGAAGCTACGACATCTTCTCCGGAGTCTTCAACATATCATTGATGACGATGAACATCTCGCTAGGGCCATCCCCACCCCCCCACTTCTTGCTTTCAGACAACCGCGCAACCTCAAACAGATCATTGTTCGCAGCAAACTACCCAACCTTCAGGAGAACAGTGACCACAATACCACACAACCCTGCCACAGCAACCTCTGCAAGACATGCCAGATCATAGACATGGACGACATCATCAAACGTGAGGATACCATTCACCAGGTACACGGTACATACACTTGCAACTCGGCCAACGTTGTCTACCTAATACGTTGCAAGAAAGGATGTCCCGAAGCATGGTATATTGGGGAGACCATGCAGACACTACGACAGCGGATGAATGAGCATCGCTCAGCAATCACCAGGCAAAACAGTTCCCTTCCTGTGGGCGAACACTTCAGCAGTCATGGGCATTCGGCCTCCGACCTGCGGGTAAATGTTCTTCAAGGGGGCTTTCGTGATACACGACAGCGCAGAGTCGCTGAGCAGAGACTGATAGCCAAGCTCCGCACACATGAGGACGGTCTTAACAGGGATCTTGGCTTCATGACACACTATCTGTAACCCCCGTAACTTGCCTGGGTTAGCAAAAAACCTCACTTACTGTGCTGTCTGGAGAAAATACACAATTCTCCAACAATGCTCAGGATTCCCTTCACACACATTGTTCGCCACTTTAACACTTGAATAGCAGGTTAGATGTAAGGATTCGCATTCTAATCAGCAATCTCTGACTGTCTGTGCTGATGTGTGCTATTGCAGACCAGAACACTGCATTTGCCTGAAGAAGACACAAGAGTCGAAAGCTCGCTTTTTTACTATCAAATAAATCGGTTGGATTATAAATTGGTGTTGCTAAATTCTTACTGAGTTCTTACCACCCCAATCCAACGCCGGCATCTGTACATCATTAGCTAGCACCAGGTCAAGTACAGCCTTTCCTCTCGTAGGCTTTTCCACGTTCTGTGTCAGAAAACCTTCCTGAACAACCTAACAAATTCCTCCCCATCCAAACCCCTTACCCTTGGGATATTCCAGTCGATGTTTGGGAAATTGAAATCTCCCATCACGACAACCCTGTTATTTCTACATCTTTCTAGGATCTGTTTCCCTATCTGCACCTCAAGTTCCCTGCCGCTGTTGGGCGGCCTATAGAATACACCCAGCAAAGTTATCGAGCCTTTGCTGTTCCTAACTTCCACCCACAGAGACTCCGTAGACATTCCCTCCCTGTCTTCCACCTTCTCTGCAGCCATGACACTGTCCCTGATCAACAGTGCCACACCACCTCCTCTTTTGCCCCCAACCCTGTCCCTCCTGAAGCACCTGAATCCCGGCACCTGAAGTACCCAGTCCTGTCCCTGAGACAACCAAGTCTCTGTAATGGCCACCACATCACACTCCCAAGCAGCAATCCACGCCCTAAGCTCATCTACCTTATTTGCTACACTCCTGGCATTAAAATAGACACACCTCAGCCCCTCGGTCAGGATATTAAAATCAGCCATGATCTTATTGAACGGCAGGCCAGGCTTGACAGGTGAGATGGTCTACTCCTGCTCCTATTTCTTATGTTCTTATCACCTTCTGTGTGTAAAACTTGCTCCTTAAATCTCCCTTAAACTTACTCATAAGGTCAGAGCTTTACAGTACAGAAAGAGGTCTTGTCTACACTGGCCGTCAAGCACCTATCTATTCTAATCCTATTTTCCAGCATTTGGTCCATAGCCATGCGTGCTGCGGTGTTTCAAGCAATCATCTAACTGAGTGCTTGTAATGTTCCTGCCTCTCCCTCCCTTTTGGGCAGGGAATTCCAGAATCCCACCACCCTCTGGGTGAAAAGGTTTCTCCTCAAATGTCCTCTAAACTCCTGCCCCCTTATCATAAATATCTGCTCCCTGCTTACTGACTCCTCTAATAAAGAGAAACCCAATATATATCTCTTATTACTTTGGGATTACTCTGATATCAGGATCACTCGGAGGTCAATTGGAGATGGGGGTCAGTTGGGGATCAGGGTCATTCAGGGATCTGGGTCACTCCAGATTGGGGTCATTTAGGGATCAGGGTCGGGGTCACTTGGGGATCAGGGTCACTTGGATTGAGGTCACTCAGGGGTCACTTGGAGATTGTGGTGACTTGGGATTGGGGTCACCTGGCGGGTCAGGATCACTCGGGGATCGAGGTCACTCGGCAGTCCCTCAGGACTCGGGGTCACTTAGGGATTGGGTGTCATTCAGGGATCATGGTCACTCGGCGATCAGGATCACTCGGATTCACTCTGGGATCACTCGAGGGTTGGGTCACTTGGGGATTGGAGTCATTCAGGGATCGGGGTCACTCAGTGATCTGGGTCACTCAGGGGTCGGGGTCACTGAGGGATCAGGTTCACTCAGGGGATCGGGGTCACTCGGGTCAGGGTCACTCAAGGGTCGGAGTCACTCGGGGATCGGGGTCACTCGGGGATCGGGGTCACTCGGGAGTTGGAGTCACTCGGGGATCGGGGTCACTCCGGGATTGGTTTTGGGTTTCTGGTTTCTTACTCACTGAAAGGAGCAGCGTGAATGTCGTCCAGGAAGAAGAGAATGTTGGTCTTGGCATGAGCTGCTGAGGGTACCGAGAGTGATTGTTGGTTGTTCAGGAAGACTCTGTCCATCACGTAGGAGCGGGCGTGAATGGGTTTGATGTTGGGGCTGATTCGCAGTCGGTACATGGTGGGGGCAGATATTAACTCTGTCAGTGCTCGGACAAAGCTTGTCTTCCCAGACAGCTGCTCACCCACCAACAATGCAGAATATCCGCAGGAAAGCAAAACCTCCAATAACTTCACATATTTCTCCAGCTGCAAAACAAAGAAACACATCTTAATCTTTTTGAAAACTGTTTGACACCTGACTGTTCCGTAAAAGAAGAAAAATGAGCTGAATTCGAGGTGAGGTGGGAGTGACAGCCCTTGGCATCAAGGCCACATTCAACCAGGTGTGACATCAAAGAGCCCTCATGAACCTGGAATCAATGGGAATCGGAATCTACGGGAATCAGGGGCAAACTTTCCGCTGCTTATACCTGATACATCAGAAGATGGTTGTGGTTGTGGAGGGTCAGTCATCCCAGCTCCAGGACATCCCTGTAGAAGTCCCTCAGGATAGTGTCCTGGGCCCAACCATCTTCAGCTGCTTCATCAATGACCTTCCCTCCATCGTGAGGTCAGAAATGGGGATGTTCGCTGATAACTGCACAATCTTCAGCATCATTCGCGACTCCTCAGATACTGAAGCAGCCCATGTTCAAATTCAGCAAGACCTGGACAATATCCAGGCTTGGGCTGACAATGGCAGTAACATTCACACCACACAAATGCCAAGCAATAACTGTCTCTAACAAGAGTGAATTTAACTATCACCTCTTGACATTCAACGGTGTCATCATCACTGAACACCTACTGTCAACATCCTTGGGATTACCATTGGCCAGAAATTCAACTGGACTCACCACATAAACACAGTGGCTACAAGCGCAGACCAGACGCTAGGAATACTGTGGCGAGTAACTCACCTCCTGACTCCCCAAAGCGTGTCCACCATTTACAAGGCACAAGTCAGGAGTGTGATGGAATACTCCCCACTTGTCTGGATGAGTGCAGTCCAACAACACTCAAGAAGCTCAACACCACCCAGGACAAAGCAGCCCATTTGATTGACATCTCTTCCACAAACATTCAATCCTTCTACCAGTAATGCACAGTGGCAGCTGTGTGTATCATCAACAAGATACACAGCAGCAACTCACCAAAGTTCATTGAACAGCATCTTCCAAACCCATGACCATTACCATCTAGAAGGACAAGCACAGCAGTCACATGGCAACACTATCACTAAGAAGTTCTCCTCCAAGCACTCACCAAACTGATCTGGAAATATATTGCCATTCCTTCTGTGTTGTTGAGTCAAACCTGGAATTGCATCCCTAACAGCACAATGGTTGTACTTACATCATATGTACTGCAGAGGTTCAAGAAGGCAGTTTACCACCACCTTCTCAAGGGGCAATAAGGGATGGGCAATAAATGCTGCCAACCAGCAACACCCACATTTTATAAATGAATAAAAAAGATGATGTATTTACATTGAAACGTTCACAGCTTCAGCATTTCAAAAAGTGGTGCAGTTCTTTGAAAAGTCCTCCTTGTCATCATTGTTGTAATTGGGTACATGAGAAGTAGGAGAAGCCACATCCTGAGTGAGACACATTCTGAGTGAAGAAGAGTGGGAATGTGGATCCAAGTGAGAATTGGATGCACAGGGAAATGGATGCTCGTTCTCAATGTTTCACTCTTCAGAAAGTGGACTTGCTTTGTTGGAGGAGTGGCTACCTCTAGTGAGAGCCTAATCAGTGTTTAAGGTTTATTCCATTCCTAAGGTTTAAAATAGTATAGGAACTATTCTTTTGTAAGTTGAAAATATATCATTATAAACAAGTAAATAATTGAATTAATAATGATTTAATACATTAAGGTTGGCAGAGCAGCTGATGTGTCAAAGCTGCAGCATGTGAGAATTTATTATTGCCAGTGTTATCCAGGGCCAACACATCAGCAGTCAGTGTTGGCGGTTGGAGGAGTTCTGCCTCAGAGTCATTGAGCTGGAGGCTGAGCTGCAGACACCAGGAAGGGAGAGAGTTGCCTGGATGTTTTATTTTAAGAGATGGTCACACTTCTTAGGATACGGTCTTTCAATTTGGCAAGTGGTCAGGAACAGAAGTGTGACTGCAGCTGAGGCAGGTAAGGGGACCCAAAGGCAGAAGTGCCAGCCTCTGCAAATATCCAATAGATTTGAGATTTGCTCATTTGGATGAGAGTGGGGGCTGCAAGGTGCATGAGCTGCCTGATCATTATGCTGTGGTAAAGGAAGTCATTCGAGTGGGAGCGGGGGAACACAGAAGAGTATAATGATCATAGGAAACAATATAGTGAGAGGAATTGACAGTGTTTTCTGTAGAAAAGAACCAGAGTCCAGACAGCTCTGTTGCCTGTCTGGTGCTAAGGTTCAGGACATTTGCTCTGGCCAGAGAACAACTTGCTGTAAGAGGGGAAGAACCCTGGTCCAATAGCATAGATAGAACAAGGGAAGGGATTCTGCATAGAGTTTGAGGAGCTAGGCATTAAATTAAACAACAAAATGTTGCTACATGCAAATTGGCATAGGGTGCATAAAACTAGAGAGATGAAAACATGGCTTAGCGAGTGGTGTGGGAGAAATGGGTTTTGGTTTCTGGAATCAGTCCTGGGGAAAGTGGGGCTGAACGCTGATATGGCCTACATCTGAACCGTGCTGAGACCAATGTTTCTGCAAACTATTCAAATAATTTGAATTTAATTTGAAAATAATAACTTTCCAATAATTAGGGAAGTAGAGAGGACATTAAACTAAACAGAGTGGGGCACGGTTCTGGGAGGAGGCTCATAGGCTTACAAAAGGAAATGGCACCATTGCAAGGCAACTATTTAGATAAAGATACTCAGATTGTGACAGGAAGGGAAGAGAGCACAAACATAAAAAGCAGCAGCAAATAGAATCAAAGGGAGAAAAAAATGGTGAAAAGGCAACATTAAAGGCTCTTTACCTAAATGCACAAATAGCTGGAATACGGTGCCAGAGGGAGTAATAGAGATGGATATGAACCTATTTATTACAAATTAACACATTAATGGCACAAGTTGAGGTTAATGGGTTTGATCTTACAGTCATTACAGCGACCTGGTTACAAAGAGACCCAAACTGGGAACTAAATATTCAAAGATATGAAACTTTCATAAGGATAAACTGGACAGAAAGAGTGGGATAGTTTTGTTACTATGATATGAAATAAGTGTGATAGCATGAAATGATGTTGGAACAGAAGACATAGAATCCATATGGGTGGAAGTAAGAATTAACAAGGGTACAGAAGTCACTGGTGGGAGTAGCCTATAGGCCCATAACAGTAATTAAGTGTGTTTCAGAGAAAATGTCAAAACTTGTAAGAAGGTAGTAACTTAATCTTTATATGGATCAGGAAAACCAAATCAGCAGAGGCAGTCATGAGGAAGAATTTGTAGAATGTGTTGTGGACAGTTTCCCAGAACAATATATTGTGGATCTAATCAGGGACCAAGCTATTTTCTGATAATGTGAAGTAAGGCAGGTTTAGTAAACAATCCCAGAGTGAAAAACCCCAAGGAAACAATGACCATAACGTGGTAGAATTTAGCATACAGTTTGAGAATGAGAAACTTGTGTCACACAGGAAATTACAAAGGAATGGGAGCAAAGCTGGCTGGAATAGGTTGGGAAAGGAGTTTAGCAGCAAAGAAGGTTGATTATCAATGGCAGACATTTATGAAAATAGTTCATAACTCACAATAAAGAAACATCCCAATGAGGAAGGAGGATTCTGGAAAGGGAATAGGTCAACCATGGTTAACCAACTAGTTCAAGAATAGTATTAAACTGAAAGAAAGCAACATACAACATGGCAAAGATTATTGGTAGGCCAAAGGATTGGGAAAATTTTAAAAACTAAAGATGACCAAAAAAAAATGAATGGAAAGAAGATAAACTTTGAGAGTAAAATAGCAAGGACTGTAAAAATGTACAGTAAGAGCTTCTTTAAATATGTACAACAATAAGAGAGAGATGCCAAAGTAATAAAATAATAATGGGGAAAAAGAAAATGGCAGAAGTTAAAAAAAGACCTTACATCAGTCTTCATGGTGGAAAACATGAAAACATTCCCAAACTACTAAATAATCAAGGGGCAGAAGTGGGAGGAAATAATTATCACGAGAGACAAGTATTTCGGAAACTAATGGAGCAAAGACTGATAGATCCCCAGGGCTTGATAGATTGCATCCAGGATATTACTGGAAGCAGCTACAGAGATCGTGGATACTCCAAGAATTGCTAATACCGCAAAAGTTCCAGAGGATTGGAAAATTGCCAATGTAACACCCTTTTTCAAAAAGGGAGGACAAAAACAGATAACTTTAGGCCAGTCAACTTAACATCTGTCATTAGGAAAATATTAGATTCTATTACGAAGGGGATAATAGCAGGGCATTTAGAAATATATTCAGGCAACATGGCTTCAAGAAAAGGAAATCATCCCTGACAATTTTGTTAGAATTCTTTGAGGTGGTAATGAGCATGATAGATTAAGAGGAACCAGTAGACATAACATCGACTGGTTGTCCTTTATCTGTTGAGATGGAGAAACAGTGGTAGAGTATATTGTCACTGCACGAGTAATCCAGACGTCCAGGCTAACGCTCTGCAAACTGGTTCGAATCCCACAACAGCATGTGATAAAATATGAATTCAATAAAAATCTGCAATTAAGTTTAATGATGCCACTAACACCCAGATCACATCAATTTCCAAAAAGTGTTAGATAAGGTTTCACACAAAAACCCTGGAGTGCCCCGGGGATCTGTTCTAGGACTCTTGCTGTTTGTCATTTTCATAGATGACCTGAATGAGGAAGTGGAGGGATGTTTGGAGCGGGGCCGGGGTCCGGGACGTCTCAGAGCGGGTGTTCAAGATTCTTAAGGGAGAGGGGAGTCAGCCCCAAGTCATAGTTCATGTAGGGACACATGACATAGGTAGGACAAGGGAAGGGGATATTAAACAGAAATTTATAGAGTTGGGGTAGAAGCTTAGGGCCAAAACAAACAGAGTGGTTATCTCTGGACGCTTGCCTGTGCCACGGGATAGTTTAGAGAAGAACAGAGAGAGGGAATGTTTGAACTTGTGGCTAAGGGGATAGAACATAGAACATTACAGCGCAGAACAGGCCCTTCGGCCTTCGATGTTGCGCTGACTAATTAGGAAAAAGCAATGACCCCCCAAAGTAAACCATTCCCTTTTCGTCCATAAACTTATCTACTAACCTCTTAAACGCCACCAAACTTGGCGCATCTACAACTGCAGCAGGCAGGGCATTCCATACCCTAACCACCCTCTGGGTAAAGAACCTACCTCTGATATCTGTCCTATAACTACCACCCCTTAATTTAAAGCTATGTCCCCTCGTGCTAGCTTTCTCCATCCTAGGAAAAAGGCTATCACTGTCCACCCTATCTAAACCTCTAATCATCTTATATGTTTCAAAATGGTGCAGGAGGGATGGGTTCAGGTTCTTGAACAATTGGGGCTCATTCTGGGGTAGGTGGGACCTCTACAAGAGAGACGGTCTACACCTGGACCAGAGAGGAACCAATATCTTGGGGGGAAAATTTGCAAAGGCTATGCAGGGGAGTTTAAACTGATTCAGAGGGGGGGTGGGATCCTGAGTAGCTCAGATATTAAGAGGGACGAGAATAGGGGGGTCATAGATGAGGACTGTAAAGCACAGCAGCGTACGGATGGAGTAGGGCATGGTTTGAAATGCGTATGCTTTAATGCAAGAAGTATTCGCAATAAGGTGGATGAACTTGCAGCTTGGATCAGTACCTGGAACTTCAATGTTGTGGCCATTTCAGAGACATGGATAGATCAGGGACAGGAATGGTTGTTGCAGGTTCTGGGGTTCAAATGCTTCAGAGTAGAGAAGGAGGTAGAAGAGGGGGGGAGGAGTGGCATTATTAGTCAAAGACTGTATCACAGTGACAGAAAGGAAGTTTGATGAGGACTTGCCTGTTGAGGTAGTATGGGCTGAGATTAGAAATAGGAGGAGAGGTCACCCTGTTGGGAGTCTTTTATAGACCTCCTAAAAGTTCCAGAGAGGTAAAAGAAAGGATTGCAAAGTCGATCCTGGTCAGGAGTGAAAGTAATAGGGTAATTGTTATGGGGGACTTTAACTTTACTAATATTGATTGGAATAGCTATAGCTCTAGCTTGTTAGAGGGGTCAGTTTTTGTACAAAGTGTGCAGGAAGGTTTTTTGACTCAGTATGTAGATAGGCCAACTAGAGGTGAGGCTACATTGGATTTGGTGCTGGGCAATGAGCCAGACCAAGTGTTAGGCTTGGAAGTTGGTGAACATTTTGGTGATAGTGACCACAATTCGGTTACGTTCACCTTAGTGATGGATAGGGATAGGGATGAAGCTGGGGGCAGTAGTTATAGCTGGGGGAAGGGTAATTATGAGTCCATAAGGAGGGAATTAGGGTGCATAGGTTGGACTAGGAAACTACAGGGACTGGGAACATCTGAAATGTAGAGCTTATTCAAGGAGCAGCTACTGCGAGTCCTTGATAAGTATGTCCCTGTCAGGCAAGGAGGAAATGGTTGAGTAAGGGAACCATGGTGTACTAAAAAAGTTAATTCGCTGGTTAAAAGGAAAAAAGAGGCTTATGTCAGGATGAGGCTTGAAGGCTCAGTTAGTGCACTGGATAGCTATAGATTAGCCAGGAGGGAGCTAAAGAGTGAGTTGAGAAGAGCTAAAAGAGGACACGAGAAGACTTTGGCTGATAAGATCAAGGAGAATCCTACTGGGGGGACTTTAAACTAGAAAGGTTAGGGGGAGGGAATAGTGATGTGGAGACTGGGAGCAAGGAAGTTAGCTCCCAGCTAGCGAAGGACTCTAGGCAGGATGAGAGGCAGGTTAGAAGAGTGGGGGAGAAGGGAAATGTCCAGTCTGAGGGACTGAGCTGTGTCTATTTTAATGCCAGGAGTGTAGTAAATAAGGTGGATGAACTTAGGGCGTGGATTGCTGCTTAGGATTGTGATGTGGTGGCCATTACAGAGACTTGGATGTCTCAGGGACAGGACTGGGTACTACAGGTCCCGGGATTCAGATCCTTCAGGAAGGACAGGGAGGGAGGCAAAAGAGGTGGTGGAGTGGCACTGTTGATCAGGGACAGTGTCATGGCTGCAGAGAAGGTGGATACTGAGGAGGGAATGTCTACGGAGTCTCTGTGGGTGGAAGTTAGGAATAGCAAAGGGTCGGTGACGTTGCTGGGTGTATTCTATAGGCCGCCCAATAGTGACAGGGAAGTTGAGGTGCAGATAGGGAAACAGATACTGGAGAGATGTAGAAATAACAGAGTTGTTGTGATGGGAGACTTCAATTTCCCAAACATCGACTGGAATATCCCAAGGGTAAGGGGTTTGGATGGGGAGGAGTTTGTTAGGTGTGTTCAGGAGGGTTTCCTGACACAGCACGTGGACAAGCCTACGAGAGGAGAGGCTGTACTGGACCTGGTACTAGCTAATGAACCAGGACAGGTGATGGATCTCTCGGTAGGAGAGCATCTTGGGGATGGAGATCATAATTCTATCTCCTTCACCCTTGCATTGGAAAAGGATAGGATCAGGCAGGCTAGGAAGGTGTTTGTCTGGAATAAGGGGAAATATGAAGACATCAGGCAGATGTTGGGGGGAATAAACTGGAAGGAGGTGTTCTTGGGGAAAAGCACAGAAGGAAGGTGGCAGATATTCAAGGAATGCTTGTCTGGAGCTCTGCACGACAATGGGAAGTGCAGTGGGAAGTTGTGCGTGGAGCCTGAGGAGATTGGAGAGGTACTGAATAAATATTTCTCTTCGGTATTCACGCAGGGTGATGTAAATGTAGTTATGGGGAACACTGAGGTACAGGGTAGCAAACTGGAAGGTATCGAATGAGATAGGGAGGATGTGCTAGATATCTTGAGGGTTTGAAGTGGATAAGTCCACTGGGCCGGATGGGAATACCTAGGATTCTCTGGGAGGCAAGAGAGGAGGACGGCAGAAGCCTATTGCTCTGATCTCAGGTCGGTTTGTTACGATGTGTGGTTCCGGAGGGATGGGGGATAGAGAATGTCCGGTCCCGGTGTTTTCAAGAAGGGGAAGAGAGACCTTCAGGGAATATAGGCCAGTGAGTCTAATTCTGTTGTGGGCAAGGTATTGGAGGAGAATAATTAGGGATAGGTTTTATACTATTTAGCGAAGTAATGAATTCATTGGAAATAATTCAGCAGGTTTTGTGAAGGGTAGGCGTGCCTTACTAACTCATTGAGTTTTTTGAAAAAAGTGATAAGGAGGTGGATGGGGGGTAAGGCGGTTGCTGTGTATATATGGACTTTAGTAAGGCGTGATAAGTTGGCCTATGGAAGACTTCGCAGAAAATGCAGATGTTGGGATAGAGGGTGATTTAGCTAATTGGGTTAGGAATTGGCTGCAGATAGAAGACAGAGGGGTGGTGGTGATGAGAGGATATTCATCGTTGGAGTTCGGGGGACAAGGGTGTACATCAGGGTCTGTTTTGGG
>JAGIQG010000010.1:108549929-108589667 GCA_024679065.1 Sphyrna mokarran
TTCCGGTGAGACAAGGAGGTTTTGGTAGGACGCGGGAACCGTGGTGCACGAAGGCTGTGGTGAACATAGTCAGGAAGAAAAGAAAGGTGTATAAAAGGTTCAAAGAGCTAGGAGATGTTGGGGATCTAGAGAAGTATAAGGCTTATAGAAGAGAGCTTAAAAAGGAAATTAGGAGAGCCAGAAGGGGTCATGAGAAGGCCTTGGCTGGTAGGATTAAGGAGAATCCCAAGGCCTTCTACAAATATGTGAAAAGTAAAAGGATGAGAAGAGAAGGGATAGGACCTATAAAAGGTGAAGGGGGAAAAGTCTGTATGGAACCGGAAGAAATGGCAGAGGTGCTTAATGAGTACTTTGCCTCAGTATTCACGGTGGAAAGTGATCTGGGAGGATGCACTACAAGTTTGCGGCAGACTGAAAAGATTGAGTATGTAGATATTAAGGAAGCGGATGTGTTAGAACTTCTAAATGCTATCAAGATAGACAAGTCTCCGGGACCAGATGGGATGTACCCCAGGTTATTGTGGGAGGTGAGGGATGTCATTGCAGAGCCCCTGGCGATGATCTTTGCGTCGTCGATGGAGACGGGAGAGGTTCCGGAGGATTGGAGGATTGCGGATGTGGTCCCTATTTTCAAGAAAGGGAACAGGGATAGTCCTGGAAATTACCGACCGGTGAGTCTGACCTCAGTGGTTGGTAAGCTGATGGAGAGGCTTCTGAGGGACAAGATTTACGAGCATTTGGAGAAGTTTAGGTTGATTAGAAATAGTCAGCATGGTTTTGTAAAAGGCAGGTCGTGCCTTACGAGCTTAATTGAGTTCTTCGAAAATGTGACTGAACACATTGACGAAGGAAGAGCAGTGGACGTGGTGTACATGGACTTCAGCAAGGCATTTGACAAGGTCCCACATGCAAGACTTCTTGAGAAGGTGAGAGGCCATGGGATCCAAGGGGCTTTGGCCTTGTGGATCCAGAACTGGCTTGCCTGCAGAAGGCAGAGGGTGGTTGTGGATGGCTCTTTTTCTGCATGGAGGTCGGTCACCAGTGGAGTGCCCCAGGGATCTGTTCTAGGACCCTTGCTGTTTGTCATTTTCATAAATGACCTGGATGAGGAGGTAGAGGGATGGGTGAGTAAGTTCGCCGATGACACGAAGGTCGGTGGTGTTGTGGATGGTCTGGAGGGATGTCAGAAGTTGCAGCATGACATCGACAGGATGCAAGACTGGGCGGAGAAGTGGCAGATGGACTTCAACGCGGATAAATGTGTTGTGGTCCATTTTGGCAGATCCAACGGGATGAATGAGTACACTATCAAAGGTAGGAGTCTTAGCTGTGTGGAAGAGCAGAGGGATCTTGGGGTCCGGGTCCATAAGACTCTCAAATCGGCCTCCCAGGTGGAGGATGTGGTTAAGAAAGCTTACGGTGTACTGGCCTTCATTCATCGAGGGATTGAGTTCAGGAGTCAGGAGGTAATGCTGCAGCTTTATAGGACCCTTGTCAGACCACACTTGGAGTACTGTGCGCAGTTCTGGTCGCCTCACTATAGGAAGGACGTGGAAGCTATTGAAAGGGTGCAGAGGAGATTTACAAGGATGTTGCCTGGATTGGGAGGCATGCCTTATGAAGACAGGTTGAGGGAGCTGGGACTGTTCTCCCTGGAGAGACGAAGGTTGAGAGGCGACCTGATAGAGGTTTATAAGATGTTGAGAGGAATAGATAGGGTGGACTCTCAGAGACTATTTCCCCGGGCTGAAATGGTCGTGATGAGAGGGCACAGATTTAAGGTGCAGGGAAGCAAGTACAGAGGAGATGCTAGGGGAAAGTTTTTCACTCAGAGGGTGGTGAGTGAATGGAATCTGCTGCCGTCGGTGGTGGTTGAGGCGAACTAGCTGGGGTCTTTTAAAAGACTTCTGGATGAGTATATGGGATCCAGTGGGATTGGGGATTATAGATAGGTCTATGGCTGGGTAGGTTTTGATGTGTTCAGCACAACTTCTAGGCCGAAGGGCCTGTTTGTGCTGTAGTGTTCTATGTTCTATGTTCTAAAGCTTTCTTTAGATATGTTAAGAATAGAAGATTGGTTAGGGCAAGATTAGGACCAGTCAGAGACAGTAGTGGGAAGTTGTGTGTGGAGCCTGAAGAGATTGGAGAGGCACTGAATAAACATTTCTCTTCGGTATTCACGCAGGGAGACGTAAATGTAGTTGTGGACAACACTGGGGTACAGGGTTTTAAACTGGAAAGTATTGAAGTAGATAAGGAGGAGGTGCTAAATATTCTTGAGGGTTTGAAAATAGATAAGTCCCCTGGGCCGGACGGGATTTACCCTAGGATTCTCTGGGAGGCGAGAGAGGCGATTGCAGAGCCTCTGGCTCTGATCTTCAGGTCGTCGTTGGTTACAGGTATGGTGCCGGAAGACTAGAGGATAGCGAATGTTATCCCATTGTTCAAGAAGGGGAATAGAGACTTTCCTGGGAATTATAGACCAGTGAATCTTACTTCTGTTGTGGGCAAAGTATTGGAATGAATTATTAGGGATAGGATTTATAGTTATTTAGAGAGAAATGAATTGACTGGGAATAGTCAACATGGTTTTGTGAAGGGTAGGTCATGCCTTATTAACCTTATTGAGTTTTTTGAAAAAGTGACCAAAGAGGTGGATGGGGGTAAGGCAGTTGATGTGGTATATATGGACTTTAGTAAGGTGTTCGATAAGGTGGCCTATGGAAGGCTTCTGCAGAAAATGCAGATGTATGGGAGTGAGAATGATTTAGCTAATTGGATCAAGAATTAGAACATAGAACATAGAACATTACAGCACAGAACAGGCCCTTCGGCCTTCGATGTTGCGCCGACCAATATAAAAAGCAATGCCCCTCCAAACTAAACCATTCCCTTCTCTTCCATATACTTATCAACTAACCTCTTAAACGCCACCAAACTTGGCGCATCTACAACTGCTGCAGGCAGGGCATTCCACTCCCGAACCACCCTTTGGGTAAAGAACCTGCCTCTGATATCCGTCCTATAACTATCACCCCTTAATTTAAAGCTGTGTCCCCTCGTGCTAGCTTTTTCCATCCTAGGAAAAAGGCTATTACTATCCACCCTATCTATACCTCTAATCATCTTATATGTTTCGATTAGGTCCCCTCTCAGCCGCCTCCTTTCTAACGAAAACAACCTGAAATCCCTCAGCCTCTCTTCATAAGACCTGCCCTCCATAACAGGCAACATCCTGGTAAACCTCCTCTGTACCCTCTCCAATGCCTCCACATCTTATAATGCGGGGACCAGAACTGCACACAATACTCCAAGTGCGGCCGCACTAGAGTTTTGTACAGTTGCAACATGACGTTGCGGCTCCGAAATTCAATCCCCCTACCAATAAAAGCCAAGACTCCATATGCCTTCCTAACAACCTTCTCGACCTGACTGCCTACTTTCAGGGATCTATGCACATACACACCAAGATCCCTCTGTTCATCTAGACTACTAAGAATCCTACCATTTGCCCTATACTCTACACATTTATTATTTCTGCCATAGTGCATTACCTCACACTTTTCCACATTAAACTCCATTTGCCACCTCTCGGCCCAGCTCTGCAACTTGTCCAAGTCCCTCTGCAAACTATAACACCCCTCTTCACTATCTACCACTCCACCGACTTTAGTGTCATCTGCAAATTTACTAATCCATCCTTCAATACCCTCATCCAGATCATTTATAAAAATTACAAACAGCAGGGGCCCCAAAACAGACCCCTGAGGTACACCACTTGTCACCGAACTCCAAGATGAATATCTCCCATCAACCACCACCCTCTGTCTTCTATCTGCTAGCCAATTCCTAACCCAATTAGCTAAATCACCCTCTATCCCATACATCTGCATTTTCTGCAGAAGTCTTCCATAGGCCACCTTATCAAACGCCTTACTAAAGTCCAAATATACCACATCAACCACCTTACCCCCATCCACCTCCTTAGTCACTTTTTCAAAAAACTCAATGAGGTTAGTAAGGCACGACCTACCCTTCACAAAACCATGCTGACTATCTCCAATCAATTCATTACTCTCTAAATAACTATAAATCCTATCCCTAATTATTCTCTCCAATACTTTGCCCACAACAGAAGTAAGACTCACTGGCCTATAATTCCCTGGAAGGTCTCTCTTCCCCTTCTTGAACAACGGGACCACATTCGCTATCCTCCAGTCCTCCGGAACCACACCCGTAACCAACGACGACCTGAAGATCAGAGCCAGAGGCTCTGCAATCTCCTCTCTGCCTCCCAGAGAATCCTAGGGTAAATCCCGTCCGGCCCAGGGGACTTATCCAACTTCAAACCCTCGAGAATATCTAGCACATCCTCCCTATCTACTTCGATACCTTCCAGTTTGATACCCTGTACCTCAGTGTTCTCCATAACTACATTTACATCACCCTGCGTGAATACCGAAGAGAAATATTTATTCAGTACCTCTCCAATCTCCTCAGGCTCCACGCACAACTTCCCACTGCTGTCTATGACTGGCCCTAATCTTGCCCTAACCAATCTTCTATTCTTAACATATCTAAAGAAAGCTTTAGGATTCTCCTTAATCCTATCAGCCAAAGTCTTCTCATGTCCTCTCTTAGCTCTCCTCAATTCACTCTTTAGCTCCCTCCTGGCTATTCTATAGCTATCCATTGCACTAACCGAGCCTTCAATCCTCATCCTGACATAAGCCTCCTTTTTCCTTTTAACCAGCAAATCAACTTTTTTCGTACACCAAGGTTCTCTTACTCGACCATTTCCTCCTTGCCTGACAGGGACATACTTATCAAGGACTCGCAGCAGCTGCTCCTTGAATAAGCTCCACATTCCAGATGTTCCCAGTCCCTGTAGTTTCCTAGTCCAATCTATGCACCCTAATTCTCTCCTGATGGCCTCATAATTACCCTTCCCCCAGCTATAACTACTGCCCCCAGCTTCATGCCTATCCCTATCCATCACTAAGGTGAACGTAACCGAATTGTGGTCACTATCACCAAAATGTTCACTAACTTCCAAGCCTAACACCTGGTCTGGCTCATTGCCCAGCACCAAATCCAATGTAGCCTCACCTCTAGTTGGCCTATCTACATACTGAGTCAAAAAACCTTCCTGCACACTCTGTACGAAAACTGACCCCTCTAACGAGCTAGAGCTATAGCTATTCCAATCAATATTAGTAAAGTTAAAGTCCCCCATAACAATTACCCTATTACTTTCACTCCTGACCAGAATTGACTTGGCAATCCTTTCCTCAACCTCTCTAGAACTTTTAGGAGGTCTATAAAAGACTCCCAACAGGGTGACCTCTCCTTTCCTGTTTCTAATCTCAGCCCATACTACCTCAACAGACAAGTCCTCATCAAACTTCTTTTCTGTCACTGTGATACAGTCTTTGACTAATAATGCCACTCCTCCCCCCCTTCTACCTCCTTCTCTACTCTGACTAAAGCATTTGAACCCTGGAACCTGCAACATCCATTCTTGTCCCTGCTCTACCCAAGTCTCTGAAATGGCCACAACATCGAAGTTCCAGGTACTGGTCCAAGCTGCAAGTTCCTCCCCCTTATTGCGAATACTCCTTGCATTAAAGTATACGCATTTCAAACCATGCCCTACCCCACCCGTACGCTGCTGTGTTTTACAGCTTTCCTCTATGACCCCCTTACTCTCATCCCTCTTAGCACCCCAACTATTTAGGATCCCACCCCCCCCCGAATCAGTTTAAAGCCCCCTGCATAGCCTTAGCAAATTTTCCCCCCAAGATATTAGTTCCCCTCTGGTTCAGGTGTAGACCATCTCTCTTGTAGAGGTCCCACCTATCCCAGAATGAGTCCCAATTGTTCAGGAACCTGAACCCCTCCCTCCTGCACCATCCCCGCAACCACGAGTTCAAACATTCCCTCTCTCTATTCTTCTCCAAACTATCCCTTGGCACAGGCAAGAGTCCAGAGATAACCACTCTGCCAGTTTTGGCCCTAAGCTTCCACCCCAACTCCATAAATTTCTGTTTAATATCCCCTTCCCTTTTCCTACCTATATCATGTGTCCTTACATGAACTATGACTTGGGATTGACTCCCCTCTCCCTTAAGAATCTTAAAAACCCGATCTGCGACATCCTGGACTCCAGCCCCTGGGAGGCAACACACCAGCCCTGAGTCCCGTTTATTACTATTTACCCTCCTATCTGTCCCTCTAACTATGGAGTCTCCTATAACTAGGCCTAATCTCTTATTCCCCCCACCCACCTGAGCATTCTCAGCAGGCTCACCCCCAGAGACCTGCTCCCTTTGGTCAGCTCCAGTTGATTCTTCCTCAACTGTAGCCTCCAAGACAGAAAATTTATTTTGGAGGGGAACAGCCCCAGGGGATTGTCTCCCCGATTGCTTCTTACCCCTCCTCCTAATAGTTACCCAAGAATCACTTTTCGGAGTGACTATCTCTTTGTCACTCCTGCCAATATCCTCCTCAACCTCTCGGATTATCCTGAGTTCCTCTAATTCCAGCTCCAGCTCCTTAACACGATCCTCAAGGAGCTGCAAACGGGCACACTTCCTGCAGGTATAATCAGCATGAACACTACTGGTGTCCCTCACCTCGTACATACCACAGGAGTTGCAACGGACTGCCTGCACTGCCATCCCTGATACTTTAATTTACTTTAAGGAGAGAGAGAAAAAAAAACTTCCCACACACTTTTATTATTAGGTTAGAGGAGCGGGGAGGGTGGGATACTCTACCTGTGTAGAGTATCGGGTTACCTCTCTGGACCAATTTATAGAGACAGAGAAAACTACAACTACCGGCAGCCTCCTAGTGACGACTTCCGGTTTCTTGTTAGTTTAAATAAAAACTGCAAAAACTACCCCCGCTCGCTATTTTAAACAAAGAGAAAAGTTAAAAAAGTACTTAACACTCGAACTTCACGCTTTCCCAAATCGCTGCCTCTCCGTGCTGCTCCAAGGGAACAATGAGCTATCAGCTAGAATTGGCTGGCTGATACAAGACAGAGTGACCACAATTCGGTTACGTTCACCTTAGTGATGGATAGGGATAGGCATGAAGCTGGGGGCAGTAGTTATAGCTGGGGGAAGGGTAATTATGAGGCCATAAGGAGAGAATTAGGGTGCATAGGTTGGACTAGGAAACTACAGGGACTGGGAACATCTGGAATGCGGAGCTTATTCAAGGAGCAGCTGCTGCGAGTCCTAGATAAGTATGTCCCTGTCAGGCAAGGAGGAAATGGTCGAGTATGGGAACCTTGGTGTATGAAAAAAGTTGATTCGCTGGTTAAAAGGAAAAAGGAGGCTTATGTCAGGATGAGGCTTGAAGGCTCAGTTAGTGCAATGGATAGCTATAGATTAGCCAGGAGGGAGCTAAAGAGTGAATTGAGGAGAGCTAAGAGGGGACACGAGAAGACTCTGGCTGATAGGATTAAGGAGAATCCTAAAGCTTTCTTTAGATATGTTAAGAATAGAAGATTGGTTAGGACAAGATTAGGGCCAGTCACAGACAGCAGTGGGAAGTTGTGCGTGGAGCCTGAAGAGATTGGAGAGGCACTGAATAAATATTTCTCTTCGGTATTCACGCAGGGTGATGTAAATGTAGTTATGGAGAACACTGAGGTACAGGGTTGCAAACTGGAAAGTATTGAAGTAGATAGGGAGGATGTGCTAGATATTCTCGAGGGTTTGAAGTTGGATAAGTCCCCTGGGCCGGACGGGATTTACCCTAGGATTCTCTGGGAGGCAAGAGAGGAGATTGCAGAGCCTCTGGCTCTGATCTTCAGGTCGTCGTTGGTTACGGGTGTGGTTCCGGAGGACTGGAGGATAGCGAATGTGGTCCCATTGTTCAAGAAGGGGAAGAGAGACCTTCCAGGGAATTATAGGCCAGTGAGTCTTACTTCTGTTGTGGGCAAAGTATTGGAGAGAATTATTAGGGATAGGATTTATAGTTATTTAGAGAGAAATGAATTGATTGGGGATAGTCAGCATGGTTTTGTGAAGGGTAGGTCGTGCCTTACTAATCTCATTGAGTTTTTTGAAAAAGTGACCAAAGAGGTGGATGGGGGTAAGGCGGTTGATGTGGTATATATGGACTTTAGTAAGGCGTTTGATAAGGTGGCCCATGGAAGACTTCTGCAGAAAATGCAGATGTATGGGATAGAGGGTGATTTAGCTAATTGGATTAGGAATTGGCTAGCAGATAGAAGACAGAGGGTGGTGGTTGATGGGAGATATTCATCGTGGAGTTCGGTGACAAGTGGTGTACCTCAGGGGTCTGTTTTGGGGCCCCTGCTGTTTGTAATTTTTATAAATGATCTGGATGAGGGTATTGAAGGATGGATTAGTAAATTTGCAGATGACACTAAAGTCGGTGGAGTGGTAGATAGTGAAGAGGGGTGTTATAGTTTGCAGAGAGACTTGGACAAGTTGCAGAGCTGGGCCGAGAGGTGGCAAATGGAGTTTAATGTGGAAAAGTGTGAGGTAATGCACTTTGGCAGGAATAATAAATGTGTATAGGGCTAATGGTAGGATTCTTAATAGTGTTGATGAACAGAGGGATCTTGGTGTATATGTGCATAGATCCCTGAAAGTAGGCAGTCAAGTCGATAAGGTTGTTAAGAAGGCATATGGAGTCTTAGCTTTTATTGGTAGGGGGATTGAATTTCGGAGCCGCAACATCATGTTGCAACTGTACAAAACTCTAGTGCGGCCGCACTTGGAGTATTGTGTGCAGTTCTGGTCCCCACATTATAAGAAAGATGTGGAGGCATTGGAGAGGGTACAGAGGAGGTTTACCAGGATGTTGCCTGGTATGGAAGGCAGGTCTTATGAAGAGAGGCTGAGGGATTTGAGGTTGTTTTCGTTAGAAAGAAGGCGGCTAAGAGGAGACCTTATTGAAACATATAAGATGATTAGAGGTTTAGATAGGGTGGACAGTGATAGCCTTTTTCCTAGGATGGAGAAAGCTAGCACGAGGGGACACAGCTTTAAATTAAGGGGTGATAGTTATAGGACGGATATCAGAGGTAGGTTCTTTACCCAAAGGGTGGTTCGGGAGTGGAATGCCCTGCCTGCAGCAGTTGTAGATGCGCCAAGTTTGGTGGCGTTTAAGAGGTTAGTTGATAAGTATATGGAAGAGAAGGGAATGGTTTAGTTTGGAGGGGCATTGCTTTTTATATTGGTCGGCACAACATCGAAGGCCGAACGGCCTGTTCTGTGCTGTAATGTTCTATGTTCTATGATACGAAGGTCGGTATCATAGACTGTTGTGGATAGTCTGGAGGTGTGTCAGAAGTTGCAGCAAGACATAAAGAGGATGCAAGACTGGGCGGAGAAGTGACAGATGGATTTCAACACGGATAAATGTGTAGTGGTCTATTTTGGCAGGACCAATGGGATGAAGGAGTACAATATCAAGGGTAGGAGTCTTAGCAGTGTAGAGAAGCAGAAGGACGTTGGGGTCCAGGTCCATAGGCTCTTAAGTTGGCCTCGCAGGTGGAGGAAGTAGTCAAGAAGGCGTACGGTGTACTGGACTTCATTAATCGAGGGATTGAGTTTAGGAGTCAGGAGGTAATGATGGAACTTTATAAAACCCTTGTCAGACCCCACTTGGAGTATTGTGTGCCGTTCTGGTCGCCTCACTATAGGAAGGATGTGGAAGCTATTGAAAGGGTGCAGAGGAGATTTACAAGATGCTGCCTGGATTGGGAGGCAGGCCTTACGAAGATAGGTTAAGGGAGCTAGGACTCTTCTCACTGGAGAGACGAAGGTTGAGAGGCGACCTGATAGAGGTTTACAAGATGTTGAGAGGAATAGATAGGGTGGATTCTCAGAGGCTATTTCCCAGGGCTGAAACGATCGCTACGAGAGGACACAGGTTTAAGGTGCTGGGGGGCAAGTACAGAGGAGATGTTAGGGTAAGTTTTTCACTCAGAAGGTGGTGAGTAAAGGGAATCGGCTGCCATCAGTGGTGGTAGACGCGAACTCGCTGGGGTCTTTTAAGAGACTTCTGGATGAGTATGTGGGATTTAATGGGATTGGGAGTTATTGATAGTTCTGTGGCCTGGTAGGTACTGATATGATCGGCACAACTTGTGGGCTGAAGGGCCTGTTTGTGTTCTGTGTTCAAAAAACCCATGGTGTTGGAGGATTGGCTAACTGATAGAACTCAGGAAGAATTTAGCAACACCAATTTTAAATCCAACCGATTTATTTGATAGTAAATTTGCGAGCTTTTGACACTCCGTGTCTTTGCCTGACAAAGACACAGAGTGTCAGGCAAAGACACGGAGTGTCGAAAGCTCGCAAATTTACTATCAAATAAATTGGTTGGATTTAAAATTGGTGTTGCTAAATTCTTCCTGAGTTCTTACTACCCCAGTCCAACGCCGGCATCTCTACATCATGACTACTAACTGATAGAAGACAGAGAGTTGTGATAAAACAGGAATTCTCAGGATGGCAACTTATAACTACTGAAATGCCACAGTGATCAGTGTTGATATATATCAGGGAAGTTTGTGGATGACACAAAAAATAGGTGGGAAGGCAAGTGGTGAACATGACAAAGGGTGCAGTCAGGTTAAGTGAGTGAGTAAAAACCTATGTGGAATATGATGTAGGAAAATGCGAAGTTATGCACTTTGGTAGGAAGAATAAAGGAGCTGAATATTATTTAAATGGAGAAAGCTGTAGCTCAGAGGGATTAGAGAGTCCTCGTGCATAATTCTTCGAGAACATTACATGTGCAATAGACAATGGGGAACCTGTGGATGTGGTGTATCTGGATTTCCAGAAGACATTTCAAAGGTGCTGCTCCAAAGACTGCTACATAAGATAAAGGTGCACAGTGTTATGGGTAATGTATTAACATGAATAGAGGATTGGTTAACTAATAGAAAGCAAAGAGTCGGGGTAAAAGAGTGTTCTTCTGGTTGGCAATCGGTGGCTAGTGATGTGCCTCAGGGATCAGTGTTGGAACCGCAATTGTTTACAATTTATAAAGATGATTTGGAGCTGCGGACCAAGTGTAGTGTGTCAACATTTGCAGATGACATTAAGATGGGTGGAAGAGCAAAAGTGTGCAGAGGACACTGAAAGTCTGCAAAGGGATATAGATAGTCTAAATGAGTGGGTGAGGGTCTGGCAGATGGAGTACAATGTTGGTAAATGTGACGTCATCAATTTTGGTAGGAATAACAGCAAAATGGATTATTATTTAAATAGTTAAAAATTGTAGCATGCTGCTATGCAGAGGGATTTGTGGAATGCACTGCCTGCTGTGATAGGGGAGTTGGACACTAGAAACTTTCAAGCAGTTATTGAATAAGCAAATGAAACACATCAGAATGATAGGGAGTGGGATAAATTGATCTTGCGTTCGAACATAGCTCGGCACAACATCGAGGGTCTGTGATAGTATACGAATGAAGCAGTGACACGATGGGAAAAATGGTCAAGTAATTGGTATAAACTAAAGAAGAGCTGACCAAGCTATTCCAAATTGCCAGACCCCTGCAAAAGTGACTCTGAATAACCTAAGACAAGACGAACATCAGAGAAGGTCAAGTCAAGGCTGACTCCACATAACGTAGGGCTGGATGAGTGTGAGGCAAGATGAGCTCAGAAATGACAAAGTCATTGGCTTTTTTCTGTTGTACCAAAAGGACAAAATAATGGTATTATTGATGAGACAAAGAGGTCTCGGAGGTCACCAGATCCTAATTCAATTGATGATGTGTTACTGCTTGTATTACTAATTGAACATGTACACTGATAAGAAAAAGCTTTAACTATGGAAACTGTTTCTTGTTCCTGGCTTGGTCTTGGTATAGAATCAGCAGTTTATAGGCACTGCTCTCTGTCTCCAAGACTCTGCCATATACTGCATGCAGTTTTGTGATAATAAAAACTAGTTGTTTTGCAAAGAAAACTTTGTTTAAGTTTTACTTTCATAGCTCGGAAAACAAGAAATTCTCCACTACAACAGGCTGAAAGGCCTGTACTGTGCTGAACTGTTCTATTTCTATATTCTATCATAACAAGCAGTCCATTCCACACCCCAATCACTTTCTGAGTGAAGAATCTACCTCGGTCATCTACTGACATCTCGCAGCATGAACCTTACAGTCATGCTCCTTAGTAACAGCTACATCCACCCGAGGAAATAGTCTCTGCACGTCCACTCTATCTATCCCCCTCATCATCTTATAAATAGAACATGGAACATTACAGCACAGAACAGGCCCTTCGGCCTTCGATGTTGTGCCGACCAAAATAAAAAGCAATGCCCCTCCAAACTAAACCATTCCCTTCTCTTCCATATACTTATCAATTAACCTCTTAAACGCCACCAAACTTGGCGCATCTACAACAGCTGCAGGCAGGGCATTCCACTCCCTAATCACTCTTTGAGTAAAGAACCTACCTCTGATATCCGTCCTATAACTCATACCCCTTAATTTAAAGCTGTGTCCCCTCGTGCTAGCTTTCTCCATCCTAGGAAAAAGGCTATCACTGTCCACCCTATCTAAACCTCTAATCATCTTATATGCTTCAATAAGATCCCCTCTTAGCCGCCTCCTTTCTAACGAAAACAACCTCAAATCCTTCAACCTCTCTTCATAGGACCTGCCCTCCATACCAGGCAACATCTGGTAAACCTCCTCTGTACCCTCTCCAATGCCTCCACATCTTTCTTATAATGTGGGGACCAGAACTGCACACAATACTCCAAGTGCGGCCGCACTAGAGTTTTGTACAGTTGCAACATGACGTTGCGGCTCCGAAATTCAATCCCCCTACCAATAAAAGCTAAGACTCCATATGCCTTCTTAACAACTTTATCCACTTGACTGCCTACTTTCAGGGATCTATTGACACATACACCAAGATCCTTCTGTTCCTCAACACTATTAAGAGCCCTACCATTAGCCCTATACTCTACACATTTATTGTTCCTGCCAAAGTGCATTACCTCACACTTTTCCACATTAAACTCCATTTGCCACCTCTCGGCCCAGCTCTGCAACTTGTCCAAGTCCCTCTGCAAACTATAACACCCCTCTTCACTATCTACCACTCCACCGACTTTAGTGTCATCTGCAAATTTACTAATCCATCCTTCAATACCCTCATCCAGATCATTTATAAAAATTACAAACAGCAGGGGCCCCAAAACAGACCCCTGAGGCACACCACTCGTCACCGAACTCCACGATGAATATCTCCCATCAACCACCACCCTCTGTCTTCTATCTGCCAGCCAATTCCTAATCCAATTAGCTAAATCACCCTCTATTCCACACATCTGCATTTTCTGTAGAAGTCTTCCATGGGCCACCTTATCAAACGCCTTACTAAAGTCCATATATACTACATCAACCGCCTTACCCCCATCCACCTCTCTGGTCACTTTCTCAAAAAACTCAATGAGGTTAGTAAGGCATGACCTACCCTTCACGAAACCATGCTGACTATCCCCAATCAATTCATTTCTCTCTAAATAACTATAAATCCTATCCCTAATAATTCTCTCCAATACCTTGCCCACAACAGAAGTAAGACTCACTGGCCTATAATTCCCCGGAAGGTCTCTCTTCCCCTTCTTAAACAATGGGACCACATTCGCTATCCTCCAGTCCTCCGGAACCACACCCGTAACCAACGAGGACCTGAAGATCAGAGCCAGAGGCTCTGCAATCTCCTCTCTTGCCTCCCAGAGAATCCTAGGGTAAATCCCGTCCGGCCCAGGGGACTTATCCAACTTCAAACCCTCGAGAATTTCTAGCACATCCTCCCTATCTACTACAATACTTCCCAATTTGCAACCCTGTACCTCAGTGTTCTCCATAGCTACATTTCCAGCATTCTGCGTGAATACCGAAGAGAAATATTTATTCAGTGCCTCACCAATCTCTTCAGTCACCTCTATTAGTCACCTCTCATTCTCCTCCGCTCTAAAGAGAAAAGCCTCAGTTCCCCCAACCTTTCCTCATAAGACCTACTCTCCAAACCAGGCAGCATTCTGGTAAATCTCCTCTGCACTCTCTCCAATGCTTCCACATCCTTCTTACAGATGACCAGAATGGCACACAATATACCAAATGTGGTCTCACCAATGTCCAGTATTGTTGCAATATAAACTCCACAGCTCAAACTCAAACCCCCTGTTAATAAACACCAACATACTATAAGCTTCTTCACAGCTCTATCCACTTTAATGGCAACCTTCAGAGATCTGTGGATATGAACCCTAAGATCTCTCTGTTCGTCCACATTCCTCAGAACCCTGCTGTCGACCCTGTAATCTGCATTCAAGTTTGTCCTACCAAAATGAATCACCTCACACTTATCAGAGTTAAACGCAATCTGCCACTTTTTGGCCGAGATTTGCATCCTATTAATGTCTCTCTGTACAACAGCCCTCCACCTCATCCACTACTCCACTAATCTTGGTGTTTTCAGCAAATTTATTGACCCACCCCTAAGATTATAAAGAGAATAGATAAGATAGAAGCAGGGAAGTTGTTTCCACTGGTGGGTGAAACTAGAACTATGGGGCATAGCCTCAAAGTAAGTGAAAGCAGATTTAGGACTGAGTTGAGGAGGAACTTCTTCATAAGAACCTAAGAACATAAGAACTAGGAGCAGGAATAAGCCATCATGCCCCTCGAGCCTGCTCTGCCATGCAATAAGATCATGGCTGATCTTATCGTGGACTCAACTCCACTTACCAGCCCGCTCACCATAACCCTTAATTCCTTTACTGTTCAAAAATTTATCTATTGTTGCCTTAAAAATATTCAATGAGGTAGTCTCAACTGCTTCACTGGGCAGGGAGTTCACAGATTCACAATCATTTGTGTGAAGTGTGAAAGGTAGTGTTGGGCAAGGTAATGGAGTAAAGGTAGACAAGTCTCCTGGTCCTGATGGATTGCATCCCAGGATACTAAAAGAGATGGAGGGAGAAATACAAATGCACTAGTGGTAATTTACCAAAATTCACCGGACTCTGGGATGGTTCCTGCAGATTGGAAAACAGCAAATGTGATTCGACTGTTTAAATAAGGAGGTAGACAGAAGGTGGGTAACTATAGGCTGATTAGCTTAACTTCTGTAGTAGGGAAAATGCTTGAGTCTATCATTAAGGAAGCAATAGTGAGACATCTAGATATAAATTATCCCATTGGGAAGATGCAGCATGGGTTCATGAAGGTCAGGTCATGTTTAATTAATGTAGTGGAATTCTGAAAACGCCAGCATGCAAGTTCAGCAGGCCAATGGCAAATGGAATTTATTTATTTCAAAGAGAATAGAGTATAAAATAAGGAATTCCTGCTAAAACTATACAAAGCACTAGTTAGCCTGGAACACTGTGAACAGATTTGGGCCCCTTATCTAAAGAAAGTTATCCTGGCATTGGAGTAGTCCAGAGAAGGCTCATTAAGTTAATTCCGGGTCTGGGCACTTTTCTTACAAGGAGAGATTGAGTAGGTTAAGCCTGTACTCACTGAAGTTTAGAGGAATGAGAGGTGACTTCACTGAGAATATCGCATTCTCAGGGGGTTGGACAGGGTAGATGCTGAGAGGTTGTTTCTTCGTGTGAGAGAATCTAGGACTAGAGGGTATAGAAATCATAGAAACCCTACAATGCAGAAAGAGGCCATTTACCCATCGAGTCTGCACCAACCACAATCCCATCCACAGCTTAACCCCATATCCCTAAATATTTACCCGCTAAACCCTCTAGCCTATTCATTTCAGAACACTAAGGGGCAATTTTAGTATGGCTAATCAATCTAACCCACACATCTTTGGACTGTGGGAGGAAATTGAGCACCTGGAGGAAACCCACGCAGACACGAGGAGAAGGTGTAAACTCCACACAGACAGTGACCCGAGCCGGGAATCGAACCCAGGTTCCTGAAGCTGTGAAGCAGCAGTGCTAACCACTGTGATACCATGCTGCCTGCCGATACTCACTGAATATTGTTATGGAATTATTTCACCTTGACAGCCAGGATTGGATGTCCTTGATTTATCCATAAAACCACTCTGACAGTGCGGCCCTCCCTCAGCACTGACCCTCTGACAGTGCGGCGCTCCCTCAGCACTGACCCTCTGACAGTGCGGCGCTCCCTCAGCACTGAAACCATTGTCAATTGTGGTAAAACTGGTTCTCTCGAGCTCTTTAGGGAAGGAAATGTGCCGTCCTTACCCCGTCTGGCCTGAATATGATTCAGAATTACAACAATGTGGTTGTCTCTCAAATGCTACTTTAAATTGCCAAGGAGGCCATTGACTTCAAGGGCAACTAGGCGTGGACAATAAAAGCTCCCACATAAATGAATAACAAAAACTCCCTCTGTTCTGTGCTGCAGTGCCAGTCTTTTTGCGCTCAAATGGGAGTAATGATGAGTCTGCTACAACAGGCACTCCACTGGGACATGCCTGTTGGAACTGTGGGACTGCTGTGTGCTCTGCTTCATGTAGACTTGACTCAATCCTGCTTCACCTAACAGTGCCCTACAACCAGAGAGTTTCTCAATCCTTCAAATGGACCATGCAGCGGCCTCAGGCAAGGTTAGGGGAGATAGAGTCTGCTTCATAATCAACACCTCGTGATAGCTAAACATAGCAACACTGGGGAGTTTCTGCTCATTGGACCTAGAACACCTGATGCTAAAATGGCGCCCCTACTACCTTCTGTGGGAGTTCATTTCTGTTATCATGATAGCAGTTTACATCCCACACCATACATAGAACATTACAGCGCAATACAGCCCTTTTGGGCCTCAATGTTGCCCCGACCAATGGAACCAATTTTATGACCCTCTATCCTAAACTATTCCAATGTTATCCATATGCCTATCCACTGACCATTTGAAAGCCCTTAAAGTTGGTGAGTCCACAACTGCTGCAGGCAGAGCATTCCATGCCCTTACTACCCTCTGAGTAAAGAACCCACCTCTGACATCCATCCTATAACTACCACCCCTTAATTTAAAGCTATGTCCCTTCGTGCTAGCTTTCTCCATCCTAGGAAAAAGGCTCTCACTATCCACCCTATCTAACCCTCTGATCATCTTATATGTCTCAATTAAGTCACCTCTTAGCCTTCTTCTCTCTAACGAAAATAACTTCAAGTCCCTTAGCCTTTCCTCATAAGACCTACCCACCATACCAGGCAACATCCTGGTAAACCTCCTCTGCACCCTTTCCAATGCTTCCACATCTTTCTTATAATGCGGGGACCAGAACTGTACACAATACTCCAAGTGCAGCCTCAAGAGAGTTTTGTACAGTTGTAACATGACATCTCAGCTCCGAAATTCAATCCCTCTACCAATAAATGCTAACACACTAATACGCCTTCTTTACAACCTTATCAACTTGAGTACCAACTTTCAGGGATCTGTGCACCTGTACACCAAGATCTCTCTGCTCATCTACACTTAGAATCCTATCATTAGCCCTATATTCTGCACACATATTACTCTTACCAAAGTGAATCACCTCAAACTTTTCCACATTAAACTCCATTTACCACTTCTCAGCCCAACTCTGAACTTATCTATGTCCCTCTGCAAATTGTAACATCCATCCTCACTGTCTACAACTCCTCCAACTTTGGTGTCGTCAGCAAATTTACTAACCCATCCCTCTACAACCTCATCCAGGTCATTTATAAAAATAACAAACAACAGTGGCCCCAAAACAGATCCCTGAGGGAGCGCCGCACTGTCAGAGGGTCAGTGCTGAGGGAGCGCCGCACTGTCAGAGGGTCAGTGCTGAGGGAGCGCCGCACTGTCAGGGGGTCAGTGCTGAGGGAGCGCCGCACTGTCAGAGGGTCAGTGCTGAGGGAGCGCCGCACTGTCAGAGGGTCAGTGCTGAGGGAGCGCCGCACTGTCAGAGGGTCAGTGCTGAGGGAGAGCTGCACTGTCAGAGGGTCAGTGCTGAGGGAGAGCCGCACTGTCAGAGGGTCAGTGCTGAGGGAGCGCCGCACTGTCAGAGGGTCAGTGCTGAGGGAGCGCCGCACTGTCAGAGGGTCAGTGCTGAGGGAGCGCCGCACTGTCAGAGGGTCAGTGCTGAGGGAGCGCCGCACTGTCAGAGGGTCAGTACTGAGGGAATGCCACTAGTAACTAAACTCCAGGGTGAATATATCCCATCAACCACCATCCTTTGTCTTCTATCAGCTAGCCAATTCCTAATCCAAATTGCTAAATCTCCCTCAATCCCATGCATCTTCATTTTCTGCAGTAGCCTACCATGGGGAACCTTATCAAACGCTTTGCTAAAGTCCATATACACCAGATCAACTGCCTTACCCTTATCTACCTCTTTGGTCACCTTTTCAAAAAACTCAATAAGGTTTGTGAGGCACGACCTTCCCTTCACAAATCCATGTTCAATATCCCTAATCAATTCATTTCTTTCTAAATGACTATAAATCCTATCCCTTATAATTCTTTCCAAAACTTTCCCCACAACAGAAGTAAGGCTCACAGGTCTATAATTCGCAGGATGGTCTCTACTCCCCTTCTTGAACAAGGGGACAACATTTGCCATCCTCCAGTCTTCTGGCACTACACCTACAGCCAATGATGACATGAAGATCAAAGCCAAAGATTCTGCAATCTCCTCTTTAGCCTCCCAGAGAATCCTGGGATAAATCCCATCCAGCCCAGGGGATTTATCTATTTTCATACTCTCAAGAATAGCTAACACCTCCTCCTTATGTATGTCTATCCTGTCTAGTCTACAATCCTGCATCCCATATTCTCCTCGACTACATTGACATTTTACTGCGTGAAGACCGACGAAAAATATTCATTCAGTGCCTCTCCGATCTCTACAGGCTCCATGCACAACTTCCCACTGCTGTCTCTCGCTGACCCTAATCTTGCCCTAACTAATCTTTTATTCTTGACATATCTATAAAAAGCTTTATCCTATCCGCCAAAGTCTTCTCATGTCCTCTTCTAGCTCTTCTTATCTCATTCTTTAGCTCCCTCCTGGCTAATTTATAACTGTCCAGTGCCCTAACCGAGCCTTCATGTCTCATCTTTATATAAGCCTCCTTTTTCCTCTTCACTAGTGAACTAACTTCCTTATTACACCACGGTTCCCTGGCTCTACCACTTCCTCCCTGCCTGACAGGTACATATTTATCAAGGACTCGCAGTAGCTGTTCCTTGAATAAGTTCCACATTTCAGGTGTTCCCAGCCCCTGCAGTTTCCTACTCCACCCTATGTATCCTAACTGTCGCCTAATAGCCTCATAATTACCTTTCCCCCAGCTGTAACTTTTTCCCTTTGGTATATGTCTATCCCTTTCCATCACTAAGGTAAACGTAACCAAATTGTGGTCACTATCACCAAAGTGCTCACCTCCCTCCAAGTCTAACACCTGGTCTGGTTTATTATCCAGAACCAAATCCAATGTAGCCTCACCTCTTGTTGGCCTATCTACATACTGAGTCATAAAACCCTCCTGCACACATTGTACAAAAACTGACCCCTCTAATGTGCTTGAGCTATAACTTTTCCAATCAATATTTGTAAAATTAAAGTCCCCCATAACAACTACCCTGTTACTTTCACTTCTGTCCAGAATCATCCTTGCAATCTTTTCCTCCAAATCTCTGGAACTTTTTGGAGGCCTATAAAAACCTCCCAACAGGGTGACCTCTCCTCTCCTGTTTCTAATCCAAACTACCTCAATAGACAGGTCCACGTCAAATGGCCTTTCTGCCACGGCTACATTGGATTTGGTGCTGGGCAATGAGCCAGACCAGGTGTTAGGCTTGGAAGTTAGTGAACATTTTGGTGATAGTGACCACAATTCGGTTACGTTCACCTTAGTGATGGACAGGGATAGGCATGAAGCTGGGGGCAGTAGTTATAGCTGGGGGAAGGGTAATTATGAGGCCATCAGGAGAGAATTAGGGTGCATAGATTGGACTAGGAAACTACAGGGACTGGGAACATCTGGAATGTGGTGCTTATTCAAGGAGCAGCTGCTGCGAGTCCTTGATAAGTATGTCCCTGTCAGGCAGGGAGGAAATGGACGAGTAAGAGAGCCTTGGTGTACGAAAAAAGTTGATTTGCTGGTTAAGAAGAAAAAGGAGGCTTATGTCAGGATGAGGCTTGAAGGCTCAGATAGTGCAATGGATAGCTATAGATTAGCCAGGAAGGAGGTAAAAAGTGAATTGAGGAGAGCTAAGAGGGGACACGAGAAGATGTTGGCTGATAGGATTAAGGAGAATCCTAAAGCTTTCTTTCGATATGTTAAGAATAGAAGATTGGTTAGGGCAAGATTAGGGCCAGTCATAGACAGCAGTGGGAAGTTGTGCGTGGAGCCTGAAGAGATTGGTGAGGCACTGAATAAATATTTCTCTTCGGTATTCACGCAGAGTGCTGGAAATGTAGCTATGGAGAACACTGAGGTACAGGGTTGCAAATTGGGAAGTATTGTAGTAGATAGGGAGGATGTGTTAGAAATTCTCGAGGGTTTGAAGTTGGATAAGTCCCCTGGGCCGGACGGGATTTACCCTAGGATTCTCTGGGAGGCAAGAGAGGAGATTGCAGAGCCTCTGGCTCTGATCTTCAGGTCCTCGTTGGTTACGGGTGTGGTTCCGGAGGACTGGAGGATAGCGAATGTGGTCCCATTGTTTAAGAAGGGGAAGAGAGACCTTCCAGGGAATTATAGGCCAGTGAGTCTTACTTCTGTTGTGGGCAAGGTATTGGAGAGAATTATTAGGGATAGGATTTATAGTTATTTAGAGAGAAATGAATTGATTGGGGATAGTCAGCATGGTTTCATGAAGGGTAGGTCATGCCTTACTAACCTCATTGAGTTTTTTGAGAAAGTGACCAGAGAGTGGATGGGGGTAAGGCGGTTGATGTAGTATATATGGACTTTAGTAAGGCGTTTGATAAGGTGGCCCATGGAAGACTTCTACAGAAAATGCAGATGTGTGGAATAGAGGGTGATTTAGCTAATTGGATTAGGAATTGGCTGGCAGATAGAAGACAGAGGGTGGTGGTTGATGGGAGATATTCATCGTGGAGTTCGGTGACGAGTGGTGTGCCTCAGGGGTCTGTTTTGGGGCCCCTGCTGTTTGTAATTTTTATAAATGATCTGGATGAGGGTATTGAGGGATGGATCAGTAAATTTGCAGATGACACTAAAGTTGGTGGAGTGGTAGATAGTGAAGAGGGGTGTTTTAGTTTACAGAGTGACTTGGACAAGTTGCAGAGCTGGGCCAGAGAGAGGTGGCAAATGGAGTTTAATGTGGAAAAGTGTGAGGTAATGCACTTTGGCAGGAACAATAAATGTGTAGAGTATAGGGCTAATGGTAGGGCTCTTATAGTGTTGAGGAACGAAGGATCTTGGTGTATGTGTCAGTTTTTTTTTATTTTAATAGATCCTGAAAGTAGGCAGTCAGTGATTAAAGGTTGTTTAAGAAGGCATATGGAGTCTAGCTTTAAATTGGTATGGGATGAATTTAGGAGCCCAGCATCATGTTGCCAACTGTACAAAACTCTAGTGCGGCCGCACTTGGAGTATTGTGTGGCGTTCTGGTCCCCACATTATAAGAAAGATGTGGAGGCATTGGAGAGGGTACAGAGGAGGTTTACCAGGATGTTGCCTGGTATGGAGGGCAGGTCCTATGAAGAGAGGTTGAAGGATTTGAGGTTGTTTTCGTTAGAACGGAGGCGCTAAGAGGGGATCTTATTGAAGCATATAAGATGATTAGAGGTTTAGATAGGGTGGACAGTGATAGCCTTTTTCCTAGGATGAGAAAGCTAGCACGAGGGGACACAGCTTTAAATTAAGGGATGAGTTATAGGACGGATATCAGAGGTAGGTTCTTTTACTCAAAGAGTGATTAGGGAGTGGAATGCCCTGCCTGCAGCTGTTGTAGATGCGCCAATTGGTGGCGTTTAAGAGGTTATTGATTAAGTATATGGAAGAGAAGGGAAGGGTTTAGTTTGGAGGGGCATTGCTTTTTATTTTGGTCAGCACAACATCGAAGGCCGAAGGGCCTGTTCTGTGCTGTATTGTTCTATGTTCTATGTAATACAGTCTTTGACTAACAATGCCACACCTCCCCCTCTTCTACCACCTACTCTGCTCCAACTGAAACATCTAAACTCCAGAACCTCCAACACCCATTCCTGTCCCTGCTGTATCCATGTCTCTGAAATGGCCACAACATCGAAGTCCCAGGCACCAATCCAGGCTGCAAGTTTGTTCACCTTATTGCGTACGCTCCTCGCATTGAAGTACACACACTTCAAACCACTTTCCCGTCTACCAGTACCCTGCTGAGACCCAGAAACCTTATCCATGACCTCGATGTTCTCATTCTCCTGTACATTTGAGCTACTCAGGGCCCCAACCCCCTCTGAATCAGACATATAGATACACCACTATGAATAGCCTTGAGACGAAATATCCCCAGGCCTTGTTCATCGTGGCTGGGGAATTCAATCAAGCCAAGCTCGAGTGTATTACCAAGTTACCAGTAATACGTCTCCTGTTCCACGAGAGGCCCAAACTTCCCAGAGCACTTCCAAACAAACATCAAACATGCCTATCACTCTATTGCCTGCTCACACTTTGGCAAATCAGATCTCAAGGCTGTACTCCTGCTCCTGGATTACAAACAAAAACTGAAGTGGGAGAATGCATCAGAGAAAGTTGTGCAATGTTGGTCTGAGGATTCAAATGATCTCCTACAGGGCTGCTTGGAGTCAATGGACTGGTCAGTGATTAAAACCCCTGTGACCAGCCTGAATGAGTACATCACTACTGTAACTGACTTCATTAGTATGTGTGTAGAAATCTGTGTGCCAAAGAAGCAAATCTGTGTGTTTCCCAACCGGAAACCATGGATGAACAGAGATATCCACTGCTTACTGAAGTCCAGGTCTGAGGCATTCAAGTCAGACAACCCTGACCTACTCACGAAAGCCAGATACGATTCAAGGAGATCCAAAGATGCCAGAAGACAATACTGGACCAGGCCAGAGTCCCAGGCTAGACACACAGACCACCACTGGCTATGGCAAGGTCTGCAAGACATAACAGGTTACAAGATGAAGGCATGTAAAATCATCAAAACCTCAGAAACTGCAGTGGTTCAAGAAGCAGCTCACCATCACCTTCTGAAGAGTAAATGCGGATGGGCAATAAATGCTTGTCTAGCCACTGACTCCCATATTATATAAAAATAACTGAATTTCAAGTAAGCAGTGAATGTCTTTTCAAAATCTAAAACCCTGTGAGTGAGTTCTCGAGCTCACTGTCACTTTACGCAGGAACGGCAGGAGCGGATTAAGATCTGGCAAATCTCAGACATTGAGAATCTTGCTGGCAAGATCGCAATATCCAATATCCATGACTGACGTGAACCTGATTATAATGTCAGATCATCAAACACCGCTCTCACCAAATATTGAGCTTGAGACATATTTACAAACATTGCCAACGTGATGTCACGTCAGCGTGGTTTACAACAGGTTCATCCAGACGTCAGCCTATCATCGGGGTCATCAGACACAGTCAGCATGGATTTACAAAAGGGAAACCATGCTTGATGAATCTATTGGAATTCTCTGAGAATGTAACTAGTAGAGCTGATAGAGGAGAACCAGTAGATGTGATTTATTTAAACTTTCAGAAAACTTTCAACAAGATCTCACATAACAGACTAATATAGAACATAGAACATTACAGCACAGAACAGGCCCTTCGGCCTTCGATGTTGTGCCGACCAAAATAAAAAGCAATGCCCCTCCAAACTAAACCATTCCCTTCTCTTCCATATACTTATCATTTAACCTCTTAAACGCCACCAAACTTGGCGCATCTACAACAGCTGCAGGCAGGGCATTCCCCTCCCTAATCACTCTTTGAGTAAAGAACCTACCTCTGATATCCATCCTATAACTCATACCCCTTAATTTAAAGCTGTGTCCCCTCGTGCTATGTAAAGTTAAAGCACATGGGATTGCAGGTAATGTATTGAGATGGATAGAAAACCGGTTAGCAGATAGGAAGCAAAAAGTTGGCATAAATGAGTCAGTGACTAGTGAGGTTCTGCAGGGATCTGTGCAAGGATCCCAACTGTTCACGTTATATATGAACGATTTGGAAGAGGGAACTGAATGCATTATCTCCAAATTTGCAGATGATACAAAGTTGGGTGGGAGGGTGAGCTGTGAGAAGGATGCAGAGATGCTTCAATATGATTTGGACAGGCTGAGTGTGTGGGTATTTGCCTGATAGATGCAGTATAATGTGGATAAATGTGAAGATATCCACTTTGGTAGCAATAATAGGAAGACAGATTATTACTTGAGTGGGTGTAAGTTAAGCTGATACTCAACAAAACTTTAGAGTCCTTCTGCATCAGTCTCTGAAAGTAAGCACGCAGGTACAGCAAGCAGGAAAGGCATAGTCACAATGTTGGGGTTTACCCCCCAAGTGCCAGTGGGAGATTGAGCAACAGATGTACAGGCAGATTTTGACAAGGTGTAAAAGTAACTGGGTTGTTGTGGTGGGAGATTTTAACTTCCCCAATATTGACTGGGACTCACTTAGTGCTAGGGACATGGATGGGACAGAGTTTGTAAAGAGCATCCAGAAGGGCTTCCTGTAACAGTATGTAAATAGTCTAACCAGGGAAGGGCCATACTGGACCTGGTATTGGGGAACAGCCTGGCCAGGTGGTCGATGTTTCAGTAGGGGAGCAGTTTGGGAACAGTGACCACAATTTAGTAAGCTTTAAGGTACTGATGGATAAAGATAAGTGTAGTCCACAAGTTAAGGTGCAAAACTGGGAGAAGACTAATTACAACAATATTAGGCAGGAACTGAAGAACGTAGATTGGGGGCAGATGTTTGAGGGCAAATCAACATCTGGCATGTGGGAGGCTTTCAAGCGTAAGTTGATAGGGATTCAGCACCGGCACATTCCTGTAAGGAAGAAGGATAAGTATTGGCAAGTTTTGGGAACCTTGAATAATGAGAGATATTATGAGCCTGGTCAAAGAGAAAAAGGAAGCATTTGTCAAAGCAAAGAGGCTGGGAACACACGAAGCAAATGTGGAATACAAGGAAAGGAGAAAGAAACTTCAACAAGGAGTAAGAAGAATTAAAGGGGTCATGAAAGAGCATTGGCCAGCAGGATTTTTTAAAAATTCCAAGGCTTTTTACACATATATAAAGAGGAAGAGGATAGCCAGGGAGAGGGTTGGCCCACTCAATGACAAGGGAGGGAATCTATGTGAAGCTGATTATGTTAAGCTGATACTCAACAAAACTTTAGAGTCCTTCTGCATCAGTCTCTGAAAGTAAGCACGCAGGTACAGCAAGCAGGAAAGGCATAGTCACAATGTTGGGGTTTACCCCCCAAGTGCCAGTGGGAGATTGAGCAACAGATGTACAGGCAGATTTTGACAAGGTGTAAAAGTAACTGGGTTGACACATTTCTTGGTGTATGTGTCAATAGATCCCTGAAAGTAGGCAGTCAAGTGGATAAAGTTGTTAAGAAGGCTTATGGAGTCTTAGCTTTTATTGGTAGGGGGATTGATTTTAGGAGCCGCAGCATCATGTTGCAGCTGTACAAAACTCTAGTGCGGCCGCACTTGGAGTATTGTGTGCAGTTCTGGTCGCCACATTATAAGAAAGCTGTGGAGGCATTGGAGAGGGTACAGAGGAGGTTTACCAGGATGTTGCCTGGTATGGAGGGCAGGTCCTATGAAGAGAGGTTGAAGGATTTGAGGTTGTTTCCGTTAGAAAGGAGGCGGCTAAGAGGGGATCTTATTGAAGCATATAAGATGATTAGAGGTTTAGATAGGGTGGACAGTGATAGCCTTTTTCCTAGGATGGAGAAGCTAGCACGAGGGGACACAGCTTTAAATTAAGGGGTATGAGTTATAGGACGGATATCAGAGGTAGGTTCTTTACTCAAAGAGTGATTAGGAGTGGAATGCCCTGCCTGCAGCTGTTGTAGATGCGCCAAGTTTGGTGGCGTTTAAGAGGTTAGTTGATAAGTATATGGAAGAGAAGGGAATGGTTTAGTTAGGAGGGGCATTGCTTTTTATTTTGGTCGGCACAACATCAAAGGCCGAAGGGCCTGTTCTGTGCTGTATTGTTCTATGTTCTATGTTCTATGTTCTAAGCCAGAGGATATGGGTGAGGTATTAAATGAGTACTTTGCATCAATATTCACCAAGGAGAAGGACTTGGTGGATGATGAGTCTGGGAAAGAATGTGTAGATAGCTTGAGATCAAAGAGGAGGAAGTATTAGGGTTCTTAAGAAACATCAATATAGACAAGTCTCCAGGGCCTAATGGAATATACCCCAGAATACTGAGAGAAGACAGGAAATTGCTGGAGCCTTGAGAGAAATCTTTGTATTCTCACTGGCTACAGGGGAGGTACAAAAACTAAGAAGTCTCACAATACCAGGTTAAAGTCCAACAGGTTTATTTGGTAGCAAACACCACAATCTTTAAGGCCTCTGCTCGTTTGTCAGGTGAGTGGGGAGTTCTGATCACAAACAGGACAAATAAAGACATATACTCAGTTTACAAAATACTGATTAGAATGCAAGTCTTTACAGCTAATCAAGTCTTAAAGTGCAGACAATGTGAATGGAGATAGCATTGAGCACAGATTAGAGAGATGTGTAATGTCTCCAGACAGGACAATTAGTGAGATTGTACAAGTCCAGGCAAATCGTAGGGATTACAGATACTGTGACATGAACCCAAGATCCTGGTTGAGGCCGTCCTCATGTATGCGGAACTTGGCTATTGGTCTCTGCTCAGCGACTCATTGAAGTTTGAAGTGGCCCATTGAAGTGGTGGAGGCTACCTTGTAAATGTGTTTAAGTCACGGGTAGATAGATTTCTGATAGACAAGGGAATTAAGGGTTATGGGGAGAAAGTGGGAAAGTGGAACTGATCCACTTCAGATCAGCCATGATCTTATTGAATGGCAGGGCAGGCTCGAAGGGCTAGATGGCCGACTCCTGCTCCTATTTCTTATGTTCTTATGACTATGTGCTGTCATGTGTCATGAAGGCTGCCTTGGAGCATAACCATTAGATATATAATATTAACCCCCAAAATGTTCATATTGGGAGATTCAGTGATGCTAATGTCATTGAATTTCAAGGGGCCATGGTTAATTCCCCCCTTGGTGAAGATAGTCATTGCCTGGCACTTGTGTTATGTGACTGTTACTTACCCAAGTCTGGATGCTGTCCAGCTCTTGCTGCATTTGAACATGGACTGCTTTCGAAGCTGAAAACTGGGCAGTCATCAACGAACAACCCCACTTCTGAATTTATGATGGAGGGAAGATCAAAGAACAAAGAAGAAAGAACAAAGGGCAATACAGCACAGGAAACAGGTTTCTATTCCCAGTCTGTTCATGTAACTATCTAGATTAGTCTTAAACGATCCCAGAGTGTCCGCCTCAACTACCTTCTTCGCAGCGCATTCCAGGCCTCCACTACCCTCCGTGTAAAATACGTTCCCCATGTCCTTCTCGTAGTGCACCGACCAGAACTGGACGCAGTATTCCAAATGTGGCCTAACCAATGTTCTATATAGCTGCAACATCATATGCCAACTTTTATACTCTATGCCCCATCCAATAAAGGCAAGCATGCCGTATGCCTTCTTCACCACCTCTCCATCTATGCTGCCACCTTTAAGGATCTGTAGACATGCACACCCAGTTTCCTCTGTGTGTCTATACTCCTAATGGTTCTGCCATTTATTGTATAGCTCCCCTCAACATTAGATATACTGAAATGTGTCACTTCACATTTTTCTGGATTAAATTCCATCTGCCATTTCTCCTCCTAATTTTCTAGCCTATCTATATCCTGCTGTATTCTCTGACAATGTTCATCGCTATCCGCAACTCCAGCAATCTTTGTGTTACCTGCAAACTTACTGATTACACCAGCTACATCTTCTTCCAAATCATTTATATATCTCACAAACAGCAGAGGTTCCAGTACAGAGCTCTGCGGAACATCACTAGTCACAGACTCCAACTGGAACAAGACCCTCTGTCTTCTGCGGCCAACTCAGTAAAGTTTGACAACACCAATTTTAAATCCAACCGATTTATTTGATAGTAAATCCACGAGCTTTCGGCCTTTGTGGCCTTCGTCAGGCGAATGAGGTGTTCTGGTCTCCAAAAGCACACATGTCAGCACAGACAGTTTACAGATTGCTGACTAGAATGTGAATCCTTACATCTAACCTGCTATTCAAGTCTTAAAGTGGCTAACAGCAGAGGTTAGAGAGATGTGTATTGTCTCCAGACAGCACAGTAAGTGAGGTTTTTTGCTAACCCAGGCAAGTCATGGGGGTTACAGATAATGTGACATGAAGCCAAGATCCCTGCTAAGACCATCCTCATGTGTGTGGAACTTGGCTATCAGTCTCTGCTCAGCGACTCTGCGCTGTCGTGTGTCGTGAAGGCCCCCTTGAAGAACATTTACTCGAAGGTCGGAGGCCGAATGCCCGTGACTGCTGAAGTGTTCGTCCACAGGAAGGAACTGTTTGCCTGGTGATTGTTGAGCGATGTTCATTCATCTGCTGTCGTAGTGTCTGCATGGTCTCCTCAATGTACCATGCTTCGGGACATCCTTTCTTGTAATGTATTAGGTAGACAATGTTGGACGAGTTGCAAGAGTATGTACCGTGTACCTGGTGAATGGTATTCCCACGTTTGACGATGTCGTCCATGTCTATGATCCGGCATGTCTTGCAGAGGTTGCTGTGGCAGGGTTGTGTGGTACTGTGGTCCCTGTTCTCCTGAAGGTTGGGTAGTTTGCTGCGAACAATGATCTGTTTGAGGTTGTGCGGTTGTCTGAAAGCAAGAAGTGGGGGGGTGGGGATGGCCCCAGCGAGATGTTCATCGTCATCAATGATATGTTGAAGACTCCGGAGAAGATGTCGTAGCTTCTCCGCTCTGGGGAAGTACTGGACAACAAAGGGTACTCTGTCCACCGTGTCCCGTGTTCGTCTTCTGAGGAGGTCAGTGCGGTTTATCGTTGTGGCATGTCGGAACTGTCGATCGATGAGTCGAGCGCCATATCCTGTTCTCACGAGGGCATCCTTCAGCGTCTGGAGGTGTCTGTCACGATCCTCCTCATCTGAGCAAATTCTGTGTCTACGGAGGGCTTGTCCATAGGGAATGGCTTCTTTAACGCGTCTAGGGTGGAAGCTGGAGAAGTGGAGCATTGTGAGGTTGTCTGTCGGTTTGCGGTACAGTGAGGTGCTGAGATGACCATCCTTGATGGAGATGCTTGTGTCCAAGAATGCAACTGATTCTGGAGAATAGTCCATGGTGTGTCTGATGGTGGGATGGAATTTGTTGATATCATCATACAGTTGTTTCAATGATTGTTCACCATGAGTCCAAAGGAAAAAAATGCCATCAATGTATCTAGTATATAGCCTTGGTTGAAGATCCCATGTGGTGAAGAAGTCTTGTTCGAACCTGTGCATGAAGATGTTGGCATATTGAGGTGCGAATTTGGTCCCCATGGCAGTTCCGTGTGTCTGGATGAAAAGCTGATTGTTGAAGGTGAAGACATTGTGGTCCAAGATGAAGCGGATGAGTTGTAAAATTGCATCCGGAAACTGGCAGTTGTTGGCATTGAGTACTGAGGCAGTTGCAGCAATACCATCGTCGTGGGGGATGTTGGTGTAGAGCGCCGAGACATCCATTGTGACAAGGAGTGTTCCTGGTTCAACTGCTCCATGTGTGCTGAGTTTCTGTAGGAAGTCCGTAGTGTCAAGACAAAAGCTGGGGTTTCTTTGTACAATGGGTTTCAGGATACCCTCGATATAGCCGGACAAGCCAAGCCAGTTCTCCACCCATTTAGCTAGCTCAATTTTTATCCCGTGAGATTTAACCTTTTGCACCATCCTGCCATGAGGAACCTTTTCAAACATTTTACTAAAATCCATGTAGACGACATCCATGCCCTTCCCTCATCAATTGTTTTTGTTACCTCCTCCAAAAACTCAACCAAATTTGTGAGGCATAACCTCCCTCTTACAAAACCATGCTGACTATTGCTAATGAGATTATTCTGTTCTAAATGTGCGTATATCCTGTCTCTAAGAATCCTCTCCAACAATTTTCCTATCACGGAATTCAAGCTTACCGGCCTATAATTTCCCGGATTATCCCTGCTACCCTTCTTAAATAACAGGACCACATTTGCTATCCTCCAATCCTCTGGAACCTCACCTGTGTCCAGTAAAGAGACAAAGATTTCTGTCAGAAGCCCAGCAATTTCATCTCTTGTCTCCCTGAGCAGTCTAGGATAGATGCCATCAGGACCTGGAGATTTGTCAGTTTTAATGTTTCCTAAAAAACCTAACACTTCCTCCCTTGTAACTAAGGTTCTCTCTAATGGGTCAACACATTCCTCTGAGACACTCCCAGTCAACACATCCCTCTCCTTTGTGAATATTGACGCAAAATATTCATTTAGGATCTCCCTTACTTCCTTGGGTTCTAAGCATAATTCCCCTTCTTTGTCCCTGAGAGGTCCAATTTTTCTCCCTGACAATTCTTTTGTTCCTGACGTATGAATAAAATACCTTAGGATTCTCCTTAATCCTGTCTGCCAAGGACATTCCATAACCCCTTTTTGCCCTTCTAACTCCCCGTTTGAGTTCTTTTCTACTCTCCCTGTATTCCTCCAGTGCTCTGTCTGTTTTTAGCTGCCTGGACTTTATGCATGCCTCTTCTTTTTGATTAGACTCACAATTTCCCTGGTTATCCACGGCTTTCGAATCCTTCCTTTCCTATCCTTCCTTTTTACAGGCACATGCCTGTCCCGCAGCCCCATCAACTGCTCCTTAAAAGACTCCCACATGCCAGATGTGGATTTACCCTTGAACAGCCTCTCCCAATCAATGGCCACCAATTCCTGCCTAATCTGGCTATAAGCCTTTCCCCAATTCAGCACTTTGCCCATAGGACAACACTCATCCTTGTCCATTACTATCCTAAAGTTGACAGAATTGTGGTCACTATTTGCCCCATGTTCCCCCACTGAAACTCTGATGACCTGATTGGGTTCATTCCCCAGTAGCAGGGATAGCTCCCTCTCTACTTGGATTATCCACATATTGTTCCAAAGAACCTTTCTGTACGCATTTTATAAATTCCTCCCCATCCAGACCCCCAGCCCTAAGTGATTTCCAGTTTATACCAGGGAAATTGAAGTCTCCCACTACAACAACCCTATTTTTTCTGCACCTATCCAGAATCTCCTTACAAATCCGTTCCTCAACTTCCCGTGGGCTGTTGGGGGCCTGTAGTATAACCCCAGCACAGTGACTGCGTCCTTCCTGTTTCTGAGCTCCACCCACAGTGACTCGTTACGTGACCCCTCTAAATTGCCCACCTTCTGTACTGCTGTAATATGCTCTCTAACCAGTATTGCAACTCCTCCACCTCTTCTAGCCCCTTCTCTGTCTCGCCTAAAACACTTATACCCTGGAATATTCAAATGCCAGTCCTGTCCATCTTTTAACCAAGTCTCCGTCACTGCAACCACATCCAAGTTCTGCATAAGCTCTAAGTTTGTCTGTCTTGCCTGTTATACTCCTTGCATTGAAGCAGATGCACTCCAGGTCACCCTTCCCCAGAATGCTCTTCCTCTTAAATAGCCTTGTGCTGACCACAAGCTCGTCCCCATCCTCTAACCTTACTGATCTATTGTTTTGATCCCCACTCCCCTGCTACATTAGTTTAAGTCCACCCGAACCACACTAGCAAAATTCCCAGCCAGGATATTCGTGCCCCTCCCATTTAGGGATAACCCGTCCTTCTTGTACAGGTGCCATCCCCTGTTGAAGACTTCCCAGTGATCCATGAATTTGAAACCCTCCCTCCTGCACCAGTCCTTTAGCCACATGTTCAGTTGTACAATCTGCCGGTTCCCAGCCTCATTAGTGCATGGCACTGGGAGTAGTCCAGAGATTGCTACCCTGGAAGCCCTGCTTTTTGAGCTACTACCCAACTCCCTGAATTGCTCTTGCATTGATGAAGCAGTTGAAGATGGTTGGGCCTAGGACACTACCCTGAGGAACTCTTGCAGAGATGTACTGGAGCTGAAATGTTTGACCTCCAATCATCATAACTTTCATTGTACCAAGTTTGATTCCAACCAGCAGAGAGTTTTCTTCTGATTCTCATTGATTCCAACTTCGCTAGGACTCCTTGAAGTCACACTTGGTCGAATGTGGCCTTGATGTCAGGGGCTGTCACTCCCTCCTCACCTCTGGAATTCAGCTCTTTTGTCCATGTTTGAACCAAGTCTGTAATGAGGTCAGGAGCTGAGTGACCCTGGGCAAAACCCAAACTGGGTGTCACTGAGCAGGTTATTGCTGAGCAGGTGCTGCTTGATAGCACTGCCAATGACCCCTTCCATCACTTTACTGATGATGGAGAGTAGACTGATTGGGCAGTAATTAGCCAGGTTGGATTTGTAATGTTTTTTGTGAAGAGCACATACCTGTGAATTTTTCATGTGGCCATGTAGATACCATGTTATAAGTGTACTGGAAGAATTTGACTAGGGGAGTGGCAAATTCTGGAGCACAAGTCTTCAGCACTATTGCCAGAATGTTATCAGGGCCCATTGCCTTTACAGCATTCCAATATGTTCAGCTTTTCTTAATATCATTTATTGTAATAAATGATCTTGCTGGGGCACTAGAGGGAAGGTTAGTGTCAAACACAATGCTGTAGGTTGGAGACACACAGAGACCTAGACTGGGGAAGGCAGGCACTAGCTCAGGTCACTGGATCACTAACTCAGATTACTGGATCACTAGCCCAGGTCACTGGATTATTAGCCCAGATTACTGAATCATCAGCCCAGGTCACTGGATCATCATCACAGTGCCAGTTGCAGATTTGTCACTAAATTACTGCTTGTTTAATAGCAGCTAATCATGTTTAAATCTGTTTTAATCCATCCCTCTCCCCTGTCTCCCTCCACAGTCAGGCTTACCTCAGGAACGAGGATATAGGGTTTGTTCTTTTTCTTTTCTGGCTCACTGTCTCTGTGCAGACTGTCCAGATGTCCAGTGGCAGAGTTGATGTAACAATCAAAGACGAGGACATCAGAGGGGAAGGGAATGTTGTAATCACTGCCTCCCAACGCCTGTCTGACAAACTGGTCAAACTGAGGCCAAAAGCTGTGGCAAAGTGATATATTATTATTCAGGATCTAAATCTGCAGCATTTCCAGTTAATACTCAACATTTAAAAACAAAGAGTACAGGATCACACAAAAGCCTCATGTAATCTCACAAAATTCAGAGGTATCTAAATGGATACACAATTGGCTTGACAACAGAAGACAGAGAGTGATTGATGAGAGTTATTTTTTAAACTGGAGGCCTGTGACCAGCGGTGTGCCTCAGGGATCACTGCTGGGCCCACTGTTGTCATTTATATTAATGATTTGGATGAGAATTTAGGAGGCATGGTTAGTAAGTTTGTAGATGACACCAAGATTGGTGGCATAGTGAACAATGAAGGTGGTTATCTTCAGTCACAACTGGATCATGATCAATTAGGCCAGTGGGCTGACGAATGGCAAATGGAGTTCAATTTAGATCAATGTAAAGTGATGCATTTTAGTAAATCGAATCATTATTCACCTTATTCAATTTATGGTACAATATTGGGGACAGTTACAGAACAGAGAGATCTAGGGATACAGGTTCCTCACTCCTTGAAAGTGGAGTCGCAGGTGGACAGAGTGGTGAAGAAGGCATTTGATTGGTTTCATCGGCCAGAACACTGAATACAGGAGTTGGGACGTCTTGTTGAAGTTGTACAAGACATTGGTAAAGCCACACTTGGAATACTGTGTACAATTCTGGTCACCCTATTATAGGAAGGATATTATTAAACTCAGAAGAGTGCAGAAAAGATTTACTAGGATGCTATTGGAACTTGACGGTTTGAGTTATAAAGAGAGGCTGGATAGACTGGGATTTTTTCTCTGGAGCATAGGAGGCTTAGGGATGATCTTAAAACTGGTTGGCAGAGCGGAAACAAAGATTAGGAATTAATGGCTGCTTTTCAAATTGGCAGGCAGTAATAGTGGGATACCATAGAGATTGGTACAATGTATATTAATAATTTGGATGAGGGAACAAAATGGAACATCTCAAAGTTTGCAGATGATACCAAATTGCGTGGGAGGTGAACTGTGACGAGGATGCAAAGATCCTTCAGAATGATCTGTATAGATTAGGTGGGCTAATCAATGTAAAATAATTTGGATAAGTGTGAGACAGATTGCTACTTGAATGGCTGTAAATTGGGAGAGGGGATGTGCAGAGGGACCTGGATGTCCTTGTGCATCAGTCACTGAAGGTAAGCATGCAGGACCAGGTGATAAAGAAGGCAAATGGTATGTCGGCCTTCATTGTGAGAGGTTTCGAGTACAGGAGTAGGGATGTGTTGTTGCAATTATACAGGAGCCTCGGTGAGGCCACACCTAGAGTATTGTGCGCAGTCCTTTTGCTCTTGAGGGGATGGCGGGACTGATCAATGAGGAGAGATTAACTAAGTTAGATTGATACGCTGGACTTCAGACGAATGAGGGGGATTTCATGGAGACTTATAAAACTCTAATAGGATTAAACAGGATAGCTGCAAGGAGGATGTTCCCAATGGTGGGGCCATCCAGAGCCAGAGGTTATAGTTTGATGGTTCAAGGTAGACCAATTTAGAGCAGAGATAAGGAGACATTTCTTCATCCAAAGTGAACCTGTTTAAATCTATTGGTGACAGGAGAGAAATACAAAAGGTCCCCAAGGGACAATTTTTTCAAACAGAGGGTGGTGAGTGTCTGGAACGAGACCCCAGAGGTAGTAGTAGAGGTGGGTATAATTTTGTCTTTTACAAAGCGTTCAGACAATTACATGGGTACAATGGGAATAGAGGGATATGGGCCAAATGCAAGCAACTGGGACCAACTCATTGATAAAATCTGGGCAGCAGGGACAGTTGGGTTGAATGTCCTGTTTCCATGCGGTAAACCTCTATGATTTTATAACTAAAATCACAATCTCATCAAGGCAAATGGTGAAAATTAAATACAACAAAAAAAATTGGAATTAAAAATCTACTGATGACCATGAAACCATTGTTGATTGTCGTAAAAATACATCTAATTTCTTCACCCAGAGGCTGGTGAATGTGTGGAATTCACTCCCACAAGAAGTAGTTGACGTTGAACATAGAACATAGAACACTACAGCACAAACAGGCCCTTCGGCCCACAAGTTGTGCCGAACACATCAAAAACCTACCCAGCCATAGACCTATCTATAACCCCCAATCCCATTGGATCCCATATACTCATCCAGAAGTCTTTTAAAAGACCCCAGCGAGTTCACCTCGACCACCACCGACGGCAGCCGATTCCATTCACTCACCACCCTCTGAGTGAAAAACTTTCCCCTAGCATCCCCTCTGTACTTGCTTCCCTGCACCTTAAATCTGTGCCCTCTCGTCGCGACCATTTCAGCCCTGGGAAATAGTCTCTGAGAGTCCACCCTATCTATTCCTCTCAACATCTTGTAAACCTCTATCAGGTCGCCTCTCAACCTTCGTCTCTCCAGGGAGAACAGTCCCAGCTCCCTCAACCTGTCTTCATAAGGCATGCCTCCCAATCCAGGCAACATCCTTGTAAATCTCCTCTGCACCCTTTCAATAGCTTCCACGTCCTTCCTATAGTGAGGCGACCAGAACTGCGCACAGTACTCCAAGTGTGGTCTGACAAGAGTCCTATAAAGCTGCAGCATTACCTCCTGACTCCTGAACTCAATCCCTCGATGAATGAAGGCCAGTACACCGTAAGCTTTCTTAACCACATCCTCCACCTGGGAGGCCGATTTGAGAGTCTTATGGACCCGGACCCCAAGATCCCTCTGCTCTTCCACACAGCTAAGACTCCTACCTTTGATAGTGTACTCATTCATCCCGTTGGATCTGCCAAAATGGACCACAACACATTTATCCGCGTTGAAGTCCATCTGCCACTTCTCCGCCCAGTCTTGCATCCTGTCGATGTCATGCTGCAACTTCTGACATCCCTCCAGACCATCCACAACACCACCGACCTTCGTATCATTGGCGAACTTACTCATCCATCCCTCCACTTCTTCATCCAGGTCATTTATGAAAATGACAAACAGCAATATTTGATAAGGTGGCCCATGGAAGACTTCTACAGAAAATGCAGATGTGTGGAATAGAGGGTGATTTAGCTAATTGGATTAGAAATTGGCTGGCAGATAGAAGACAGAGGGTGGTGGTTGATGGGAGATATTCATCGTGGAGTTCGGTGACGAGTGGTGTGCCTCAGGGGTCTGTTTTGGGGCCCCTGCTGTTTGTAATTTTTATAAATGATCTGGATGAGGGTATTGAGGGATGGATCAGTAAATTTGCAGATGACACTAAAGTTGGTGGAGTGGTAGATAGTGAAGAGGGGTGTTTTAGTTTACAGAGTGACTTGGACAAGTTGCAGAGCTGGGCCGAGAGGTGGCAAATGGAGTTTAATGTGGAAAAGTGTGAGGTAATGCACTTTGGCAGGAACAATAAATGTGTAGAGTATAGGGCTAATGTAGGGCTCTTAATAGTGTTGAGGAACAGAAGGATCTTGGTGTATGTGTCAATAGATCCCTGAAAGTAGGCAGTCAAGTGGATAAAGTTGTTAAGAAGGCTTATGGAGTCTTAGCTTTTATTGGTAGGGGATTGAATTTAGGAGCCGCAGCATCATGTTGCAACTGTACAAAACTCTAGTGCGGCCGCACTTGGAGTATTGTGTGCAGTTCTGGTCGCCACATTATAAGAAAGATGTGGAGGCATTGGAGAGGGTACAGAGGAGGTTTACCAGGATGTTGCCTGGTATGGAGGGCAGGTCCTATGAAGAGAGGTTGAAGGATTTGAGGTTGTTTTCGTTAGAAAGGAGGCGGCTAAGGGGGGATCTTATTGAAGCATATAAGATAATTAGAGGTTTGGATAGGGTGGACAGTGATAGCCTTTTTCCTAGGATGGAGAAAGCTAGCACGAGGGGACACAACTTTAAATTAAGGGGTATGAGTTATAGGACGGATATCAGAGGTAGGTTCTTTACTCAAAGAGTGATTAGGGAGTGGAATGCCCTGCCTGCAGCTGTTGTAGATGCGCCAAGTTTGGTGGCGTTTAAGAGGTTAGTTGATAAGTATATGGATGAGAAGGGAATGGTTTAGTTAGGAGGGGCATTGCTTTTTATTTTGGTCGGCACAACATCGAAGGCCGAAGGGCCTGTTCTGTGCTGTATTGTTCTATTTTTCTATGTTTCTAAGGGTCCTAGAACAGATCCCTGGGGCACTCCACTGGTGACCGACCTCCATGCAGAAAAAGAGCCATCCACAACCACCCTCTGCCTTCTGCAGGCAAGCCAGTTCTGGATCCACAAGGCCAAAGCCCCTTGGATCCCATGGCCTCTCACCTTCTCAAGAAGTCTTGCATGTGGGACCTTGTCAAATGCCTTGCTGAAGTCCACGTACATCACGTCCACTGCTCTTCCTTCATCAATGTGTTCAGTCACATTTTCGAAGAACTCAATTAAGCTCGTAAGGCACGACCTGCCTTTTACAAAGCCATGTTGACTATTTCTAATTAACCTAAACTTCTCCAAATGCTCGTAAATCTTGTCAATCAGAAACCTCTCCATCAGCTTACCAACCACTGAGGTCAGACTCACCGGTCGGTAATTTCCAGGACTATCCCTGTTCCCTTTCTTGAAAATAGGGACCACATCCGCAATCCTCCAATCCTCCGGAACCTCTCCTGTCTCCATCAACGACGCAAAGATCATCGCCAGGGGCTCTGCAATGATATCCCTCACTTCCCACAATAACCTGGAGTACATCCCATCTGGTCCCGGAGACTTGTCTATCTTGATAGCATTTAAAAGTTCTAACACATCCGCTTCCTTAATATCTACATACTCAACCTTTTCAGTCTGCCGCAAACTTGTAGTGCATCTTCCCAGATCACTTTCTACCGTGAATACTGAGGCAAAGTACTCATTAAGTACCTCTGCCATTTCTTCCGGTTCCATACAGACTTTTCCCCCTTCACCTTTTATAGGTCCTATCCCTTCTCTTCTCATCCTTTTACTTTTCACATATTTGTAGAAGGCCTTGGGATTCTCCTTAATCCTACCAGCCAAGGTCTTCTCATGACCCCTTCTGGCTCTCCTAATTTCCTTTTTAAGCTCTCTTCTATAAGCCTTATACTTCTCTAGATCCCCAACATCTCCTAGCTCTTTGAACCTTTTATACACCTTTCTTCTCATCCTGAATATGTTCACCACAGCCCCCGCGTCCTACCAAAACCTCCTTGTCTCACCGGAACGTTGTCGTGCAGAGCTCCAGACAAGCATTCCTTGAATATCTGCCACCTTCCTTCTGTGCTTTCCCCAAGAACACCTCCTTCCAGTTTATTCGCCCCAACATCTGCCTGATGTTGCTTATGTCAGGATGAGGATTGAAGGCTCGGTTAGTGCAATGGATAGCTATAGATTAGCCAGGAGGGAGCTAAAGAGTGAATTGAGGAGAGCGAAGAGAGGACACGAGAAGACTTTGGCTGATAGGATTTGGGAGAATCCTAAAGCTTTCTTTAGATATGTTAAGAATACAAGATTGGTTAGGACAAGATTAGGGCCAGTCATAGACAGCAGTGGGAAATTGTGCGTGGAGCCTGAGGAGATTGGAGAGGTACTGAATAAATATTTCTCTTCGGTATTCACGCAGGGTGATGTAAATGTAGTTATGGAGAACACTGAGGTACAGGGTAGCAAACTGGAAAGTATCGAAGTAGATAGGGAGGATGTGCTAGATATTCTCGAGGGTTTGAAGTTGGATAAGTCCCCTGGGCCGGACGGGATTTACCCTAGGATTCTCTGGGAGGCAAGGGAGGAGATTGCAGAGCCTCTGGCTCTGATCTTCAGGTCCTCGTTGGTTACGGGTGTGGTTCCGGAGGACTGGAGGATAGCGAATGTGGTCCCGTTGTTCAAGAAGGGGAAGAGAGACCTTCCAGGGAATTATAGGCCAGTGAGTCTTACTTCTGTTGTGGGCAAAGTATTGGAGAGAATAATTAGGGATAGGATTTATAGTTATTTAGAGAGAAATGAATTGATTGGAGATAGTCAGCATGGTTTTGTGAAGGGTAGGTCGTGCCTTACTAACCTCATTGAGTTTTTTGAAAAAGTGACCAAAGAGGTGGATGGGGGTAAGGCGGTTGATGTGGTATATATGCTTCTGCAGAAAATGCAGATGTATGGGATAGAGGGTGATTTAGCTAATTGGGTTAGGAATTGGCTAGCAGATAGAAGACAGAGGGTGGTGGTTGATGGGAGATATTCATCTTGGAGTTCGGTGACAAGTGGTGTACCTCAGGGGTCTGTTTTGGGGCCCCTGCTGTTTGTAATTTTTATAAATGATCGGATGAGGGTATTGAAGGATGGATTAGTAAATTTGCAGATGACACTAAAGTCGGTGGAGTGGTAGATAGCGAAGAGGGGTGTTATAGTTTGCAGAGGG
>JAGIQG010000010.1:108589767-108727499 GCA_024679065.1 Sphyrna mokarran
TGGATCCCATGGCCTCTCACCTTCTCAAGAAGTCTTGCATGTGGGACCTTGTCAAATGCCTTGCTGAAGTCCACGTACATCACGTCCACTGCTCTTCCTTCATCAATGTGTTCAGTCACATTTTCGAAGAACTCAATTAAGCTCGTAAGGCACGACCTGCCTTTTACAAAGCCATGTTGACTATTTCTAATTAACCTAAACTTCTCCAAATGCTCGTAAATCTTGTCAATCAGAAACCTCTCCATCAGCTTACCAACCACTGAGGTCAGACTCACCGGTCGGTAATTTCCAGGACTATCCCTGTTCCCTTTCTTGAAAATAGGGACCACATCCGCAATCCTCCAATCCTCCGGAACCTCTCCTGTCTCCATCGACGACGCAAAGATCATCGCCAGGGGCTCTGCAATGACATCCCTCACCTCCCACAATAACCTCGGGTACATTCCATCTGGTCCCGGAGACTTGTCTATCTTGATAGCATTTAAAAGTTCTAACACATCCGCTTCCTTAATATCTACATACTCAATCTTTTCAGTCTGCCGCAAACTTGTAGTGCATCTTCCCAGATCACTTTCTACCGTGAATACTGAGGCAAAGTACTCATTAAGTACCTCTGCCATTTCTTCCGGTTCCATACAGACTTTTCCCCCTTCACCTTTTATAGGTCATATCCCTTCTCTTCTCATCCTTTTACTTTTCATATATTTGTAGAAGGCCTTTGGATTTCTCCTTAATCTACCAGCCAAGGCCTTCTCATGACCCATTCTGTCTCTCCTAATTTCCTTTTTAAGCTCTCTTCTATAAGCCTTATACTTCTCTAGATCCCCACATCTCCTAGCTCTTTGAACCTTTTATAAACCTTTCTTTTCTTCCTGAATATGTTCACCACAGTTGTGCACCCGGTTCGTCCTAACGAAACCTCCTTGTCTCACCGGAACGTTGTCGTGCAGAGCTCCAGACAAGCTTCTTTGAATATCTGCCACCTTCCTTCTGTGCTTTTCCCCAAGAACACTCCTTCCAGTTTATCGCCCAACATTGCATTATGTTGCTTATGTCAGGATGATGATGAAGGCCGGTTAGTGCAGGGAAGCTATAGATTAGCCAGGAGGGAGCTAAAGAGTGAATTGATGAGAGCTAAGAGGGGACATGAGAAGACTTTGGCTGATAGGATTAGGGAGAATCCTAAAGCTTTCTTTAGATATGTTAAGAATAGAAGATTGGTTAGGGCAAGATTAGGGCCAGTCTAGACAGCAGTGGGAAGTTGTGCGTGGAGCCTGAGGAGATTGGAGAGGTACTGAATAAATATTTCTCTTCGGTATTCAGCAGGGTGATGTAATGTAGTTATGGAGACACTGAGGTACAGGGTAGAAAACTGGAAGTATCGAAGTAGATAGGGAGGAGTGTTAGATATTCTCGAGGGTTTGAAGTTGATAAGTCCCCTGGGCCGACGGGATTTACCTAGGATTCTCTGGGAGCAAGGGGGGTGGGGGGGGTGGGGAGGAGATTGGGCAGAGCCTCTGGCTCTGATCTTCAGGTCGTCGTTGGTTCGGTTTTGGTTCCGTAGGACTGGAGGATAGCGAATGTGGTCCCTTTGTTCAAGAAGGGGAAGAGAGACCTTCCAGGGAATTATAGGCCAGTGAGTCTTACTTCTGTTGTGGGCAAAGTATTGGAGAGAATAATTAGGGATAGGATTTATAGTTATTTAGAGAGAAATGAATTGATTGGGGATAGTCAGCATGGTTTTGTGAAGGGTAGGTCATGCCTTACTAACCTCATTGAGTTTTTTGAAAAAGTGACCAAAGAGGTGGATGGGGGTAAGGCGGTTGATGTGGTATATATGGACTTGCAGAAAATGCAGATGTATTGGATAGAGGGTGATTTAGCTAATTGGGTTAGGAATTGGCTAGCAGATAGAAGACAGAGGGTGGTGGTTGATGGGAGATATTCATCGTGGAGTTCGGTGACGAGTGGTGTGCCTCAGGGGTCTGTTTTGGGGCCCCTGCTGTTTGTAATTTTTATAAATGATCTGGATGAGGGTATTGAGGGATGGATTAGTAAATTTGCGGATGACACTAAAGTCGGTGGAGTGGTAGATAGTGAAGAGGGGTGTTATAGTTTGCAGAGAGACTTGGACAAGTTGCAGAGCTGGGCCGAGAGGTGGCAAATGGAGTTTAATGTGGAAAAGTGTGAGGTAATGCACTATGGCAGAAATAATAAATGTGTAGAGTATAGGGCAAATGGTAGGATTCTTAGTAGTCTAGATGAACAGAGGGATCTTGGTGTGTATGTGCATAGATCCCTGAAAGTAGGCAGTCAGGTCGAGAAGGTTGTTAGGAAGGCATATGGAGTCTTGGCTTTTATTGGTAGGGGGATTGAATTTCGGAGCCGCAACGTCATGTTGCAACTGTACAAAACTCTAGTGCGGCCGCACTTGGAGTATTGTGTGCAGTTCGGTCCCCACATTATAAGAAAGATGTGGAGGCATTGGAGAGGGTACAGAGGAGGTTTACCAGGATGTTGCCTGGTATGGAGGGCAGGTCTTATGAGGAGAGGCTGAGGGATTTGAGGTTGTTTTCGTTAGAAAGGAGGAGGCTAAGAGGGGACCTGATTGAAACATATAAGATGATTAGAGGTTTAGATAGGGTGGACAGTGATAGCCTTTTCCTAGGATGGAAAAAGCTAGCACGAGGGGAAACAGCTTTAAATTAAGGGGTGATAGTTATAGGACGGATATCAGAGGCAGGTTCTTTACCCAAAGGGTGGTTCGGGAGTGGAATGCCCTGCCTGCCGCAGTTGTAGATGCGCCAAGTTTGGTGGCGTTTAAGAGGTTAGTTGATAAGTATATGGAAGAGAAGGGAATGGTTTAGTTTGGAGGGGCATTGCTTTTTATATTGGTCGGCGCAACATCGAAGGCCGAAGGGCCTGTTCTGTGCTGTAATGTTCTATGTTCTATGGATGTCTTCATATTTCCCCTTATTCCAGACAAACACCTTCCTAGCCTGCCTGATCCTATCCTTTTCCAATGCAAGGGTGAAGGAGATAGAATTATGATCTCCATCCCCAAGATGCTCTCCTACCGAGAGATCCATCACCTGTCCTGGTTCATTAGCTAGTACCAGGTCCAGTACAGCCTCTCCTCTCGTAGGCTTGTCCACGTGCTGTGTCAGGAAACCCTCCTGAACACACCTAACAAACTCCTCCCCATCCAAACCCCTTACCCTTGGGATATTCCAGTCGATGTTTGGGAAATTGAAGTCTCCCATCACAACAACTCTGTTATTTCTACATCTCTCCAGTATCTGTTTCCCTATCTGCACCTCAACTTCCCTGTCACTATTGGGCGGCCTATAGAATACACCCAGCAACGTCACCGACCCTTTGCTATTCCTAACTTCCACCCACAGAGACTCCGTAGATATTCCCTCCTCGGTATCCACCTTCTCTGCAGCCATGACACTGTCCCTGATCAACAGTGCCACTCCTCCATCTCTTTTGCCTCCCTCCCTGTCCTTCCTGAAGGATCTGAATCCCGGGACCTGTAGTACCCAGTCCTGTCCCTGAGACATCCAAGTCTCTGTAATAGAACGTAGAACATAGAACATTACAGCACAGAACAGGCCCTTCGGCCTTCGATGTTGCGCCGACCAATATAAAAAGCAATGCCCCTCCAAACTAAACCATTCCCTTCTCTTCCATATACTTATCAACTAACCTCTTAAACGCCACCAAACTTGGCGCATCTACAACTGCTGCAGGCAGGGCATTCCACTCCCGAACCACCCTTTGGGTAAAGAACCTACCTCTGATATCCGTCCTATAACTATCACCCCTTAATTTAAAGCTGTGTCCCCTCGTGCTAGCTTTCTCCATCCTAGGAAAAAGGCTATCACTGTCCACCACACACATCCCAAGTGTGGTGGCCACATCACAATCCCAAGCAGCAATCCACGCCCTAAGTTCATCCACCTTATTTACTACACTCCTGGCATTAAAATAGACACAGCTCAGTCCCTCAGACTGGACATTTCCCTTCTCCCCCACTCGTCTAACCTGCCTCTCATCCTGCCTAGAGTCCTTCCCTACCTGGGAGCTAACTTCCTTGCTCTCAGTCTCCACATCACTATTCCCTCATCTGATGGAATAGTGATGTGTAATAGTAATAATTCCCTCATCTGAACCGTCATCTGATTTCAGGAGGAAACTAGATGTCACTCTTGGGACTAAAGGGATCAAGGGATATGGGGGGAAGGGAGGGAATCAGGATATTGAATTTGATGATCAGCCATGTGGTCATGAGAACATCTTGGCAGGCAAGATTAAGGAAAACCTCAAGGCATTCTACAAATATGTGAAGAGCAAAAGAATAAAACGTGAAGCAATAGGACCTATCCAGTGTGATGACGGGAAAGTTTGTGTGGAACCTGTAGAAGTAGCAGAGGTACTTAATGAATACTTTACTTCAGTATTCACAGTGGAAAAGGATCTCGGAGATTGTAGTGCAGACTTGCAGCGGAGTGATAAGCTTGAGCATGTAGACATTAAGAAAGAGATTGTGTTGGAGTTTTTCATAAGCATCAAATTAGATAAGTTGCCAGGACCAGATAGGATGTACTTCAGGCTACTTGTGAGGTGAGGGAAGAGATTGCATCATCTTCGCATCATCAATGGAGACGGGAGAGGTTCCGGAGGATTGGAGGATTGCGGATGTGGTTTCTTTATTCAAGAAAAGGAATAGAGATAGCCCAGGAAATTATAGACTAGTAAGTCTAATCTCAGTGGTTACTATATGGATGGAGAAGATCCTGAAAGACAAGATTTATGAACATTTGGAGAGATATGGTATGATCAAGAATAGTCAGCACGGATTCGTCAAAGGCAGATCACGCCTTACGAGCATGTTTGAATTTTTTGAAAATATAACTAAACACATTGACAAAGGAAGAGCAGTAGATGTAGTTTATATGGACAAAATATGTTTGATACGGTGCCCCATGCAAGGCTTATTGAGAAAGTGAGGGGGGCATGGGATTCAAGGGGACATTGCTTTGTGGATTCAGAACTGATTTGTCCACAGAAGACAAACATTGGTTGTAGATGGGTCATATTCTGCATGGAGGTCGGTCATCAGTGGAGTGCCCCAGGGATCTGTTTTGGGACCCTGGCTGTTTATGATTTTCATAAATGACCTGGATGTGGATGTGAAGGGATGAGTTGGTAAGTTTGCCGATGACACAAAGGAGGGATGTTAGAAGTAGCAACAAGACATTGATAGGATGCAAAACTGGGTGGAGAAGTGGCAGATGGACTTCAACACAGATAAGTGTGAGGTGATTCATTTTGGCAGGTCAGATAGGTTGACTGAATATAATATTAAGGATAAGACTCTTGGCGGTGTGGAAGATCAGAAGGATCTTGGGGTCCAGGTTCATAGGATGCTCAAAGTAGCTGCGCAGGTTGAAACTGTGGTTAAGAAGGCATATGGTGTACTGACCTTCATCAATCAAGAAATTGAGTTTAGGAGTGGGGAGATAATGTTGCAGCTGTATAGGACTCTGGTCAGACCCCACTTGGAATACTGTGCTCAGTTCTAGTGGCTTCATTACAGGAAGGGTGTGGAATCCATAGAAAGGATGCAGAGGAGATTTACAAGAACATTGCCTCAATTGGGGAGCATGCCTTATGAGGATAGGTTGAGGGAGCACGGTCTTTTCTCCTTGGGGAGATGAAGGATGAAGTGTGACCTGATGGAGGTATATAAGATGTTGAGAGGTATTGATCAAGTGGATTCTCAGAGGCTTTTTCCCAGGGCTGAAATGGTCGCTAAGCGAGGACACAGGTTTAAGGTGCTGGGGAGCAAGTACAGAGGAGATGTCAGGGGTAAATATTTCACTCAGAGGGTGATGAGTGAGTGGAATCGGCTGCTGTCGATAGTGGTGGAGGCAGATTCGATAGGATCTTTTAAGAGACTTTTGGATAAATACATTGAACTTAGCAAGATTGAGGATTATAGGTAAGCTTAGCAGGGAGAGACATGTTCGGTGCAACTTGTGGGCCAAAGGGCCTGTTTGTGCTACACTTTTTCTACGTTTCTATGTTTCTAAAATGAACAGCAGAGCAGGTTCGAAGGGTCGAATGACTTCTCCCTGCTTCTAGCTTCTATATATGTTTCGGTGTGTCCCATTGTTCAAAATTCCTCCCAAAAGGGGTAACACTACCCCACTATCTAACCAGTCATTCCCATCAGAACCTTATATGTTTGAATAAGATGCATCTCACTCTTTTACAGAAAGATAGGTAGTTGATCTGAGGTTAAGGGTAGTTACTGTACCTCATGTGAAGGTGTCCTCCAAAAGCCCAGATGTAAGCCATTGCGAATATGCTCCTGGCCAGCACATGGTCCTTGGGTTGGATACTGTCATCAAGGCGGGAACGTTGTGGCATGGGTGAGGGATTGTTCCGGACAACACCTTCAATAAAATATCAATGACATTCACCCTCATAAACATACACAGCTGGGACTGCAACCACCAGGAGCCTCATGAAGCTGCTACATGTAATCCCAGCAAGTCCATCATCTTAACACTCCACACACCAGAAATGAAACTATGAGAGGCAATCAGTGCCAGATTAAAAACCAGGCATAAACTGGCTCCAATGACAACTTTGATAGGGATAACCCAGACACAAGGAGGTGGGAGTCCTGGGAGTGTTTGACAGTGTAGAGGGAGCTTTACTCTGTATCTAACCCCATGCTGTACCTGTCCTGGGAGTGTTTGATGGGGGGATAGTGTAGAGAGAGCTTTACTCTGTATCTAACCCTGTGCTGTACCTGTCCTGGTAGTGTTTGATGGGGGGATAGTGTAGAGGGAGCTTTATATCTAACCTCATGCTGTACCTGTCCTGGGAGTGTTTGATGGGGACAGTGTAGAGGGAGCTTTACTCTGTATCTAACCCCATGTTGTACCTGTCCTGGGAGTGTTTGATGGGGAGACAGTGTAGAGGGAGTTTTACTCTGAATCTAACCCTGTGCTGTACCTGTCCTGGGAGTGTTTGATGGGGACAGTGTAGAGGGAGCTTTATCTATATCTAACCCTAATATGTTGCAAGAAAGGATGTCCCGAAGCATGGTACATTGGGGAGACCATGCAGACACTACGACAGCGGATGAATGAACATCGCTGGACAATCACTAGGCAAAACAGTTCCCTTCCTGTGGGCGAACACTTCAGCAGTCATGGGCATTCGGCCTCCAACCTTTGGATAAACGTTCTTCAAGAGGGCCTGCACCACACACGACAGTGGAGAGTTGCTGAGCAGAGAATGATAGCCAAGTTCCACACACATGAGGACGGTCTTAACAGGGATCTTGGCTTCATATCACACTCTGTAACCGCCATGACTTGCCTGGGTTAGCAAAAAACCTCACTTACTGTGCTGTCTGGAGACAATACACATCTCTCTAACCTTAGTGCTCAGTGTTCCTTTGTTAGCCACTTTAAGACTTGAATACCAGGTTAGGTGTAAGGATTCGCATTCTAATCAGCAATCTGTAACTGTCTGTGCTGATATGTGTGCTTTTGGAAACCAGAACACCTCATTCGCCTGACGAAGGCACAAAGGCCGAAAGCTCGCAGATTTATTATCAAATAAATCGGTTGGATTTAAAATTGATGTTGTCAAACTTTACTGAGTGTTTGATGGGGACAATGTAGAGGGAGCTTTAATCTGTATCTAACCCCGTGCTGTACCTGTCCAGGGAGTGTTTGATGGGGGACAGTGTAGAGGGAGATTTACTCAGTATCTATCCCTGTGCTGTACCTGTCCTGGGAGTGTTTGATGGGGGACAGTGTAGAGGGAGATTTCCTCAGTATCTAACCCTGTGCTGTACCTGTCCTGGGAGTGTTTGATGGGGACAGTGTAGCGGGAGCTTTACTCTGTATCTAACCCCATGCTGTACCTGTCCTGGGAGTGTTTGATGGGGGACAGTGTAGAGGGAGTTTTACTCTGTATCTAACCCCGTGCTGTACCTGTCCTGGGAGTGTTTGATGGGGGACAGTGTAGAGGGAGCTTTACTCTGTATCTAACCCCGTGCTGTACCTGTCCTGGGAGTGTTTGATGGGGGACAGTGTAGAGGGAGCTTTACTCTGTATCTAACCCTGTCCTGTACCTGTCCTGGGAGTGTTTGATGGGGACAGTGTAGAGGGAGCTTTACTCTGTAACTAACCCCGTGCTGTACCTGTCCTGGGAGTATTTGATGGGGGACAGTGTAGAGGGAGCTTTGCTCTGTATCTAACCCCCGTGCTGTACCTGTCCTGGTAGTGTTTGATGGCCATGATGTGGAGATGCCTGTGTTGGACTGGGGTAAACAAAGTAAGAAGTCTCACAACACCAGTTTAAACTCCAACAGATGAAGTCTGTCAGACGAAGGGTCAGAGACCTGAAAGGTAGTGGCTTTTGCTACCAGATAAACCTTTGGACTTTAACCTGGGGCTGTGAACCTTCTTATTAGAACGTAGAACACAGAACATAGAACACTACAGCACAAACAGGTCCTTCGGCCCACGAGTTGCGCCGATCACATCTATACCTACCAATCCACAGGCCTATCTATAACCTCCTATTCCCTTCGTTTCAGTTTGATCATCCAGAAGTCTTTTAAAAGACCCCAGCGAGTTCGCCTCTACCACCACCGATGGCAGCCGATTCCATTCACTCACCACCCTCTGAGTGAAAAACGTACCCCTAACATCCCCTCTGTATTTGCTTCCCTGCACCTTAAATCTGTGCCCTCTCCTAGCAACCATTTCAGCCCTGGGAAATAGTCTCTGAGAGTCCACCCTATCTATTCCTCTCAACATTTTATAAACCTCTGTCAGGTCGCCTCTCAACCTACATCTCTCCAGTGAGAAGAGTCCCAGCTCCCTCAACATATCTTCATAAGGCCTGCTTCCCAATCCAGGCAACATCCTTGTAAATCTCCTCTGCACTCTCTCAATAGCTTCCACATTCTTCTTATAGTGAGGAGACCAGAACTGCGCACAGTACTCCAAATGGGGTCTGACAAGGGTCTTACAGAGCTGCATCATTACCTCCTGACTCCTAAACTCTATTCCTCGATTAATGAAAGCCAGTAGACCATACGTCTTGTTGACCACATCCTCCACCTGCGAGGGCGATTTAAGAGTCCTATGGACCCGGAACCCAAGATCCTTCTGCTCTTCAACACAGCTAAGACTCCAACCCTTGATATTGTACTCCTTCATCCCATTGGTCCTGCCAAAATGGACCACTACACATTTATCCGCATTGAAGTCCATCTGCCACTTCTCCGCCCAGTCTTGCATCCTATCTATGTCTTGCTGCAACTTCTGACATCCCTCCAGGCTATCCACAACACCACTGACCTTCATATCGTCGGCGAACTTGCTAACCCATCCCTCCACTTCTTCATCCAGGTCATTTATGAAAATGACAAACAGCAGGGATCCCAGAACAGATCCCTGGGGCACTCCACTGGTTACCAACCTCCATGCAGAACAAGACCCATTCACAACCACTCTCTGCCTTCTGCAGGCAAGCCAGTTCTGGATCCACAAGGCCAAAGCCCCTTGGATCCCATGCCCTCTCACCTTCTCAAGAAGTCTTGCATAGGGAACCTTATCAAACGCCTTGCTAAAGTCCATGTACACTACGTCCACCGCCCTTCATAAAACATAGAACATAGAACACTACAGCACAAACAGGCCCTGCGGCCCACATCAAAACCTACCCAGCCATAGACCTATCTATAACCCCCAATCCCATTGGATCCCATATACTCATCCAGAAGTCTTTTAAAAGACCCCAGCGAGTTCGCCTCGACCACCACCGACGGCAGCCGATTCCATTCACTCACCACCCTCTGAGTGAAAAACTTTCCCCTAGCATCCCCTCTGTACTTGCTTCCCTGCACCTTAAATCTGTGCCCTCTCGTCGCGACCATTTCAGCCCTGGGAAATAGTCTCTGAGAGTCCACCCTATCTAATCCTCTCAACATCTTGTAAACCTCTATCAGGTCTCCTCTCAACCTTCGTCTCTCCAGGGAGAACAGTCCCAGCTCCCTCAACCTGTCTTCATAAGGCATGCCTCCCAATCCAGGAAACATCCTTGTAAATCTCCTCTGCACCCTTTCAATAGCTTCCACGTCCTTCCTATAGTGAGGCGACCAGAACTGCGCACAGTACTCCAAGTGTGGTCTGACAAGGGTCCTATAAAGCTGCAGCATTACCTCCTGACTCCTGAACTCAATCCCTCGATGAATGAAGGCCAGTACACCATAAGCTTTCTTAACCACATCCTCCACCTGGGAGGCCGATTTGAGAGTCTTATGGACCCGGACCCCAAGATCCCTCTGCTCTTCCACACAGCTAAGACTCCTACCTTTGATAGTGTACTCATTCATCCCGTTGGATCTGCCAAAATGGACCACAACACATTTATCCGCGTTGAAGTCCATCTGCCACTTCTCCGCCCAGTCTTGCATCCTGTCGATGTCATGCTGCAACTTCTGACATCCCTCCAGACCATCCACAACACCACCGACCTTCGTGTCATCGGCGAACTTACTCACCCATCCCTCCACTTCCTCATCCAGGTCATTTATGAAAATGACAAACAGCAAGGGTCCTAGAACAGATCCCTGGGCACTCCACTGGTGACCGACCTCCATGCAGAAAAAGAGCCATCCACAACCACCCTCTGCCTTCTGCAGGCAAGCCAGTTCTGGATCCAAAGGCCAAAGCCCCTTGGATCCCATGCCTCTCACCTTCTCAAGAAGTCTTGCATGTGGGACCTTGTCAAATGCCTTGCTGAAGTCCATGTACACCACGTCCACTGCTCTTCCTTCGTCAATGTGTTCAGTCACATTTTCGAAGAACTCAATTAAGCTCGTAAGGCACGACCTGCCTTTTACAAAACCATGCTGACTATTTCTAATCAACCTAAACTTCTCCAAATGCTCGTAAATCTTGTCCCTCAGAAGCCTCTCCATCAGCTTACCAACCACTGAGGTCAGACTCACCGGTCGGTAATTTCCAGGACTATCCCTGTTCCCTTTCTTGAAAATAGGGACCACATCCGCAATCCTCCAATCCTCCGGAACCTCTCCCGTCTCCATCGACGACGCAAAGATCATCGCCAGGGGCTCTGCAATGACATCCCTCACCTCCCACAATAACCTGGGGTACATCCCATCTGGTCCCGGAGACTTGTCTATCTTGATAGCATTTAAAAGTTCTAACACATCCGCTTCCTTAATATCTACATACTCAATCTTTTCAGTCTGCCGCAAACTTGTAGTGCATCCTCCCAGATCACTTTCCACCGTGAATACTGAGGCAAAGTACTCATTAAGCACCTCTGCCATTTCTTCCGGTTCCATACAGACTTTTCCCCCTTCACCTTTTATAGGTCCTATCCCTTCTCTTCTCATCCTTTTACTTTTCACATATTTGTAGAAGGCCTTGGGATTCTCCTTAATCCTACCAGCCAAGGCCTTCTCATGACCCCTTCTGGCTCTCCTAATTTCCTTTTTAAGCTCTCTTCTATAAGCCTTATACTTCTCTAGATCCCCAACATCCCTAGCTCTTTGAACCTTTTATACACCTTTCTTTTCTTCCTGACTAGGTTCATCACAGCCTTCGTGCACCACGGTTCCTGCGTCCTACCAAAACCTCCTTGTCTCACCGGAACGTTGTCGTGCAAAGCTCCAGACAAGCATTCCTTGAATATCTGCCACTTTCCTTCTGTGCTTTTCCCCAAGAACACCTCCTTCCAGTTTATTCGCCCCAACATCTGCCTGATGTCTTCATATTTCCCCTTATTCCAGACAAACACCTTCCTAGCCTGCCTGATCCTATCCTTTTCCAATGCAAGGGTGAAGGAGATAGAATTATGATCTCCATCCCCAAGATGCTCTCCTACCGAGAGATCCATCACCTGTCCTGGTTCATTAGCTAGTACCAGGTCCAGTACAGCCTCTCCTCTCGTAGGCTTGTCCACGTGCTGTGTCAGGAAACCCTCCTGAACACACCTAACAAACTCCTCCCCATCCAAACCCCTTACCCTTGGGATATTCCAGTCGATGTTTGGGAAATTGAAGTCTCCCATCACAACAACTCTGTTATTTCTACATCTCTCCAGTATCTGTTTCCCTATCTGCACCTCAACTTCCCTGTCACTATTGGGCGGCCTATAGAATACACCCAGCAACGTCACCGACCCTTTGCTATTCCTAACTTCCACCCACAGAGACTCCGTAGACATTCCCTCCTCGGTATCCACCTTCTCTGCAGCCATGACACTGTCCCTGATCAACAGTGCCACTCCACCACCTCTTTTGCCTCCCTCCCTGTCCTTCCTGAAGGATCTGAATCCCGGGACCTGTAGTACCCAGTCCTGTCCCTGAGACATCCAAGTCTCTGTAATGGCCACCACATCACAATCCCAAGCAGCAATCCACGCCCTAAGTTCATCCACCTTATTTACTACACTCCTGGCATTAAAATAGACACAGCTCAGTCCCTCAGACTGGACATTTCCCTTCTCCCCCACTCGTCTAACCTGCCTCTCATCCTGCCTAGAGTCCTTCCCTACCTGGGAGCTAACTTCCTTGCTCCCAGTCTCCACATCACTATTCCCTCCCCCTAACCTTTCTAGTTTAAAGTCTCCCCAGTAGCCCTAGCCAGTCCTTCGTCAATGTGTTCAGTCACATTTTCAAAGAACTCAACTAGGCTCGTAAGGCATGACCTGCCCTTGACAAAACCATGCTGACTATTTCTGATCATTCTAAACTTCTCCAAATGCTCATAAATCTTGTCCCTCAGAAGCCTCTCCATCAGCTTACCAACCACTGAGGTCAGACTCACCAGTCAGTAATTTCCCGGACTATCCCTGTTCCCTTTCTTGAAAATAGGAACCACATCCGCAATCCTCCAATCCTCCGGAACCTCTCCCGTCTCCATCGACGACGCAAAGATCATCGCCAGGGGCTCTGCAATCACTTCCCTCACCTCCCACAATAATCTGGGGTACATCCCATCCGGTCCCGGCGACTTGTCTATCTTGATAGAATTTAAAAGTTCTAACACATCCTCTTTCCTAACATCCACATATTCAATCTTTTCAGTCTGCCGCAAACCTGCAGTGCAACCTCCCAGTTCACTTTCCACCGTGAATACCGAGGCAAAGTACTCGTTAAGCACCTCTGCCATTTCTTCCGGATTCACACAGACTTTTCCCCCTTCACCTTTTATAGGCCCTATCCCTTCTCTTCTCATCCTTTTACTTTTCACATATTTGTAGAAGGCCTTGGGATTCTCCTTAATCTTACCTGCCAAGGCCTTCTCATGACCCCTTCTGGCCCTCCTAATTTCCTTTTTAAGTTCCCTTCTACACACCTTATACTCCTCTGGATCCCTAACATCCCTTAGCTCTCTGAACCTTTTATACACCTTTTTTTTCTTCCTGACTAGGTTCCCCACAACCTTCGTGCACCACGGTTCCCGCGGCTGACCAAAACCTCCTTGTCTCCTCGGAACGTTGTCTTGCAGAGCCCCAGACAAACATTCCTTGAATATCCGCCACTTTCCTTCTGTACTCTTCCCCAGGAACACCTCTTTCTAGTTTATTCATCCAATTATCTGCCTAATGTCTTCATATTTCCCCTTACTCCAGACATACACCTTCCTACCCTGCCTGATCCTATCTCTTTCCAATGCTATTGTGAAGGAGATAGAATTATGATCTCCGTCCCTAAGATGCTCTCCTACCGTGAGATCCGAAATTATTGTGTTTAATGGAGACAGTGTAACTCTGGAACGGACTGATCTTACCTGCTTCATCCTTTCTCTGTTGGTCACCTGCCAGGTGTTTATCGAGAAGAGCATGAAGAATGTTTCTGAAAGCCATCACTTCCTGTAACCCCTGGGTCACTTTGTTTTGTTGGATCTGGATGTAGTCAGCTTGGTAGTTTAGCGCGGAGGTACAATGCTGCTCTAAGAAAGCCAGGGTTTTGGGAATGAGATCCTGACCAAGTCCTGTCCACATCTCGATCACGTCTTGTGGCACTTTGTAGTTACCGTATATCTTGTTCGTCATTTGATCCAACACAGCCTTCCACATATTATTGCTCTGAAAATGCACCAGATTATACCAGGTCACTGATGAAGGGGAGGCATTGCTGAGGTCACTGACCTCTAGAATAAGGGAGGTGGATTCTGCCAAGGTTACCTGTCCTCCATTGGAGAGAGTCAGGGATTGACTTTGGGACAACAAGCCACTAATGGGACCCAGCCAGTCCATACAAAGTTCACCATCCAACACCATCCACCGCAGTGGTTCAGGGCAGTCACAGGGTTTCACCTGGGGTGATTTGAACTCTTTCACAAGAGCCCTTGCCTGACACCAACTCTGAGCTACATTCAGCCACTTGGCGACAATCCCATCCTTCCAGGTCTTTTTGTCCATTGCTCCCAGCAGCTCCTTTGTGGACAAACTGTTTGGGAAGCAGACAGAAACTTGCACAGTTTTGTACGTGATGTCAGACTGATCTCCTGTTCCCTTAGACTCATTTCTAGCCAAGAGATTCATTGCCCTTGACAAAGTCCTGTATGAGGTGGTCTTGCCACTGCCCGAATGTCCATACATAATCACTCCTTTGCTGACCTTTAGTGCTTGGTAAAGTGCAAGGATATTGTTAACTGTTTTCTTGGTCACCTGATGGTTTGTGTGCAGCAGCTCGTGTTCAATGGCTGAAAGGAGACTGGGATCAGAATCCTGATTACCAGGTGAAGCACAGGAGTCAGGGAACAGATCCCTCAGTAATCCCTTCAAACTGTGGAGTTTCTCTTGATCTGACACAGTTGGGAAGAGAGTTATAGCAAGAGCTTTCAGGACTGCATGTTCTTCAACTAACAGTACAGATTCAAAGACAGATGGTGAAACTTTTGTGCTGTCTTCTGAAAACTCTGTTGCCTTATTGGCATCCGCTGTTGAACTTGAACTGGGTTTCTGTGGCTGAGATACTAACAGACATTTTTTTCCAGTATCAGTATCTGTATCTGTACCACGAGCACCTCTCTCCCCTTCCTGTTCATATTGGCCTTGAGTCGGTTGAGGTTGGGAGGGATCGGACGGTCCACTGGTTACATTATTTCTCTGTTTTGCATCCTTGTTTATTGGCTGCAGTATTTGGTAAAGAATTTCTGCTGCAGTTTTTAAAACTTTTTCTATTAATGGTAACTGGCAGCAATCTGCGATGGAACCCAAATCCTTTGCAACCTCGAAGAATGACAGAATTTTCCCTGATAAATGAGAAGCCTTCAAAAAGCCAATGGAGAAGAGCTTCACTTTGGTGATCACCTGAACATCTGGCTGGATCATACTGACAGGTCTCAACACCAGTCTCAGGTTTTCTGAAATCCCCACACTGGAATCAAATCTTTGAAGACTTATGAAAGTACCATAGTTCACTCTGGCTGGGATGATGCTTCCTGCAAATGCAACGCTTCCCAGGAAGGTAGGGTCAAATTGACTCATATCTTCATAGCTCTGGGTACATTTGATATTGGTGTTCAGGTTCTCACTCACTGTTACATCAGTCAGACTTGTTCCTAATTTCTTTCTATAAGGACTAGCATTACGGTCTGTGTAGGGTGTGTTGGAATGATCTTTTGCCGCTATTCTCCTGTACGAGTTCTGCACTGTGGTCAGGTGCTGGCCCAGAATGGACAGTGCTCCTACAGGCAGACAGTCAATGTTTTTTAGCACTAGCCAGGCCCCTGATTGAATGGCACCACTCAAGAGCTGGCTGATGAAAGCCAAGCTCATGTCTTTGCTGCAGTGGAAGATGACCAGCTGATACCCGAATGCTTTGGCTAGATGAGAAATGGTGGAGGTCTTCCCAGTGCCACATGACCCAACAAGTGCACATGGATTAAAGTTCTGAAGAGCAAGAAGCACAGCCAGACACATTCTTTCTGTCAGTGACGTCTGCACGCACAAATGTTTTGGACTAACATACTCGTAGTCATAATAATAGTTATTTCCCAAGATATTGACATAGCATCTTAGACCAAACTGGCTCTGGTCTCCACTAGCTATTGAATGGTCAAACTTGGCTGAAGATTTCAAGGATTCTTTCTTGGGGAAAATCCAATTAAAATCAAATTGATATTTTATGAATTTGTGCCACTCAAATGAAGTCTTTGATTCGATGTTTGAAGCGATGAGATTGTCACCAATATCCCGATGACTGATTGACATGAGGATCAAACACTTCAGTACAAAAAGTGTGTGTGCCTCCTCAGGTCCCTGCACTGAATGTTTGCAGAGGCCACGAACACACATCACCAATCTGTCAATCTTTGTGCTGTAGAGGGTCTTAAACCACTCCTTACTGGCTGATTTCCTGAACAACACTTTCTCTAAATCATTGAGCCAACAAAACTCTTCAGCGATCTGGATGCACTGGGCCGGGAAACTACTGATCAGTTTTGAAATATGTTTCATCAGCTGTGCTGCCTTGTAGGCTTCCGACCTGCCTGAGGGTTCCACAATGATCTTGCTGTTTATTTCTCCAGCCAAGGCTGTCCTCTCAGTGATGCAGCGCTCTAGGGAATGGAAGAGACTTTGTTGAATCCTTAGCTCCAAGCTTCGTAACCAAGGTATGCTGCTGAAAGTGGCCTCCAGCGGAGGGGTCAAAGTCACTGTTTCTTGCAGTTCACCATAGATTGCCAAAACATTAACCCTGGGCAAGAGAACTAAGCTGTCATTGTTCGTAACCTCATAGTGAAGATTCTGTACACCCTTGAAACACTTCTTGACAAAAGGCAGCAGTATGCGGGGATCAGATTGCAGTGTCAACAAATGCAACAAGTCATTGTCACTGAGGAAGTATAATCGAGTAAATTCCAGTCGGGCAGATTCCAGGAGATGGTTCATCTCCATAATGATTTCTTCCATTGCTGCAATCCCAGTGCTGAAGATCAGCCTGAGGACCATTCCCTGGTACTTTTTGGTGTCTTGGGAGCGGATGACAGATATAACTGAGCGGTTCATGGAGATGGCCTGAATCACCTCTCGATACAATCCATCCACCACTTTGATCTTCGCCATCTGTGGGACAAATGTTGCACAACTCATCAAGCACTGATGGAATGGCCTGTTTCAGGACACACAGCCCCATTCTCGCACTGCTCAACGCTCTCTGTCCTAACCTGACCCTCGCCTTCCTATACACCGTCTGGGCACCTCATGCAGGAATCGGGCAAGTGGCCATGGCGATGCCGGGGCTGGTTTCTAAATCTCATCAACCTATCTGTGATGAGTTGTCCAGCCTTTTTCCTAGGATGGAGAAAGCTAGCACGAGGGGACACAACTTTAAATTAAGGGGTATGAGTTATAGGACGGATATCAGAGGTAGGTTCTTTACTCAAAGAGTGATTAGGGAGTGGAATGCACTGCCTGCAGCTGTTGTAGATGCGCCAAGTTTGGTGGCGTTTAAGAGGTTAGTTGATAAGTATATGGATGAGAAGGGAATGGTTTAGTTAGGAGGGGCATTGCTTTTTATTTTGGTCGGCACAACATCGAAGGCCGAAGGGCCTGTTCTGTGCTGTATTGTTCTATGTTCTATGAATAGAAGATAAGTGTTAAGAGGCCTGCGAGAGGACAATCAGCAGCACAAAATGGAGATGTCAGACCCAAGAAATGGCTAGAAGCTGGAACAGTGGAGGGGCAGAGAGGATTTGGGGTACAGTACCAATATCACCAAGAGCTAATGGATAAGAATGAACAAAATTAATGGAAAGGTGTGCTTTATCATAAGATAGCTGGGATACAAAGGTACAGTGATATTGTTAGGTCCATTCAGGAGGGTCACTTCAAGCAATATGTAAATAGTCCAATAGGGAAGGAGCCATACTAGACTTGGTATTGGGGAATAAACCCAGCCAGATTTGAGTTGGGGAGCATTTCAAGAACAGTGACCATGTTTCCATAAGTTTTAAGTTACATATGGATAAGGGTAAGAATAATCCTCAGGTAAAAGCACTAAACTGAGGGAAAGCTAACTATGACAATATTAGTCAGAAATGGGGGAATGTAGATTTGGGAGGCTGTTGAAGGGTAAATTTACATTTGTCATGTGGGCATCTTTGAAAGGCCAGTTGATTAGAACTCAGGACCAACATGTTCCTGTGGAAATGAAGGATGAGAATGACAAGATTCAGGAACCTTGGATTCACGGAACAAGAAAAATTATGAGTTGAAAAGAAAAAAGGATTAGGAAATTGATGACAGACAGTCCTCGATAAACAGAAAGAAAACAGGAAAAAACTTAAACCAGGAGTTAGAAGGGCTAAAAGGGGCCATGAAATGCTCATGCCAAAGAACATAGAACATAGAACAATACAACACAAACAGGCCCTTCGGCCCACGAGTTGCACCGATCACATCTACCAATCCACAGATCTATCTATAACCCCCTATCCTATTCTTTTCTATATACTCATCCAGAAGTCTCTTAAAAGACCCCAGTGAGTTTGCCGCAACAACCTCCGACGGCAGTCGGTTCCATTCACTCACCACCCTCTGAGTGAAAAACCTACCCCTGACATCTCCTTTGTATTTGCTTCCCTGCACCTTAAATCTGTGTCCTCTTGTAGTGACCATTTCAGCTCGGGGAAATAGTCTCTGAGAGTCCACCCTATCTATTCCTCTCAACATTTTATAAAACTCTATCAGGTCGCCTCTCAACCTACGTCTCTCCAGTGAGAAGAGTCCCAGCTCCCTCAACCTATCTTCATAAGGCCTGCCTCCCAATCAGGCAGCATCCTTGTAAATCTCCTCTGAACTCTCTCAATAGCCTCTACATCCTTCCTATAATGAGGCGACCAGAACTGCGCACAATACTCCAACTGGGTCTGACAAGAGTCTTATAGAGCTGCATCATTACCTCCTGACTCCTAAACTCTATTCCTCGATTAATGAAGGCCAGTACACTGTACGCCTTCTTGACCACTTCCTCCACCTGCGAGGCCGATTTCAGAGTCCTATGGACCCGGACCCCGAGATCCTTCTGCTCTACAACACAGCTAAGACTCCTACCCCTTATATTGTACTCCTTCATCCCATTATTCCTGCCAAAATGGACCACTATACGTTTATCTGCGTTGAAGTCCATCTGCCACTTCTCCGCCCAGTCTTGGCATCCTGTCTATGTCCCGCTGCAACTTTTGGCATCCCTCCAGATCATCCACAACACCACCGATCTTTGTATCGTCGGCGAACTTGCTAACCCATCCCTCCACTTCCTCATCCAGGTCATTTCTGAAAATGACAAACAGCAGGGGTCCCAGAACAGATCCCTGGGGCACTCCACTGGTTACCGACCTCCATGCAGAACAAGACCCATCCACAACCACTCTCTGCCTTCTGCCGGCAAGCCAGTTCTGGATCCACGAGGCCAAAGCCCCTTGGATTCCATGCCCTCTCACCTTCTCCAGAAGCCTTGCATGTGGGACCTTATCAAACGCCTTACTAAAGTCCATGTACACTACGTCCACCGCCCTTCCTTTGTCAATGTGTTCAGTCACATTTTCAAAGAACTCAACTAGGCTCGTAAGGCATGACCTGCCCTTGACAAAACCATGCTGACTATTTCGAATCAGTCCAAACTTCTCCAAATGTTCATATATCTTATCCCTCAGAAGCCTCTCCATCAGCTTACCAACCACTGAAGTCAAACTCACCAGTCGGTAATTTCCTGGATTATCCCTGTTCCCTTTCTTAAAGATAGGAACCACATCTGCAATCCTCCAATCCTCTGGAACCTCTCCTGTTTCCATGGACGACGCAAAGATCATCACCAGAGGCTCTGCAACCACTTCCCTCACCTCCCACAATAACTTGGGGTACATCCCATCTGGTCCCGGCGACTTGTCTATCTTGATAGAATTTAACAAGTCTAACACATCCTCTTTCCTAATATCCACATACTCAATCTTATCCATATGCCGCAAACCTGCAGTGCAATCTCCCAGAGTTGAGGAGAATCCCAAAGCAGTCTGCACGTATGTAAGTATCATGAGGCCTGATAGCATCTATCTCAGGTTACTGTGGGAGGCAAGGGGAGAAATAGCTGGGGCCTTAACAGATATCTTCACATCCTCTTTGACCAGTGGCGAGGTTCCAGAGGATAGGAGAATAGCCAATGTTGTTCCCTTGTTTAAGAAAGGAAGCAGGGATAATCCAGGAAATGACAGGCTGGTGAGCCTGACACTTGTGGTGGGGATGTTTTTGGAGAAGGTACTGAAGGACAGGATACATGCACATTTGGAAGAAAGTGGACTAGTTAGTGACAGGCAGCATGGTTTTGTACAGGAACATTATATCTCATCAACTCGATTGAATTTTTTGAAGAGATGACAAAAGATAATTGATGAGGGAAAGGCCGTGGATGTAGTTTATATGGACTTTAGTAAGGTGTTTGACAAGATTCCCACTTGGCAGATTGGTATAGAAACTAAAAGTGCCTGAAATGTGCTGCCAGAAGAAGTAGCAGAAGCAGATACAGTAACGATATTTAAGAACATAAGAAATAGGTGCAGGAGTAGGCCATCGGCCCCTCGAGCCTGCCCCGCCATTCAATAAGATCATGGCTGATCTGTAGTGGTTCAGTACCACTTTCCCGCTTTCTCCCCATAACCCTTAATTCCCTTGTCAATTAAAAATCTATCCACTCTTGACTTGAACATATTCAGCGAGGAAGCCTCCACCACCTCATCAGGCAGAGAATTCCAAAGATTCACCACCCTTTGCGTGAAGAAACTCCTCCGCAACTCTGATCTGAACCGCACCACCACCCCCTCCTCAATCTTGAGGCTGTGCCCTCTACTCCTGCTATCTTTACTTAGCGGGAAGAGTCTCTCAACCTCTACCCTATCCATCCCCTTCATTATTAGGGCAAGATTAGGGCCAGTCAGAGACAGCAGTGGGAAGTTGTGCGTGGAGCCTGAAGAGATTGGAGAGGCACTGAATAAACATTTCTCTTCAGTATTCACGCAGGGAGATGTAAATGTAGTTGCGGAGGACACTGGGATATAGGGTTGTAAACTGGAAAGTATTGAAGTAGATAAGGAGGAGGTGTTAGATATTCTTGAGGGTTTGAAAATAGATAAGTCCCCTGGGCCGGACTGGATTTACCCTAGGATTTTCTGGGAGGCAAGAGAGGCGATTGCAGAGCCTTTGGCTCTGATCTTCAGGTCGTCGTTGGTTACAGGTATAGTGCCGGAAGACTGGATGATAGCGAATGTGGTCCCATTGTTCAAGAAGGGGAACAGAGATTTTCCTGGGAATTATAGACCGGTGAGTCTTACTTCTGTTGTGGGCAAAGTATTGGAAAGAATTATTAGGGATAGGATTTGTAGTTATTTGGAGAGAAATGAATCGATTGGGGATAGTCAGCATGGTTTTGTGAAGGGTAGGTCGTGCCTTACTAACCTTATTGAGTTTTTTGAAAAAGTGACCAAAGAGGTGGATGGAGGTAAGGCAGTTGATGTGGTATATATCGACTTTAGTAAGGCGTTCGATAAGGTGGCCCATGGTAGGCTTCTGCAGAAAATGCAGATGTATGGGATTGAGGGTGATTTAGCGAATTGGATTAGGAATTGGCTAGCAGATAGAAGACAGAGGGTGGTGGTTGATGGGAATTATTCATCATGGAGTTCGGTTACAAGTGGTGTACCTCAGGGATCTGTTTTGGGGCCTCTGCTGTTTGTAATTTTTATAAATGATCTGGATGAGGGTATAGAAGGATGGATTACTAAATTTGCTGATGACACCAAAGTTGGAGGAGTGGTAGATAGTGAAGAGAGGTGTTATAGTTTGCAGAGAGACTTAGACAAGTTGCAGAGCTGGGCCGAGAGGTGGCAAATGGAGTTTAATGCGGAAAAGTGTGAGGTAATTCACTTTGGCAGAAATAACAAATGTGTAGAGTATAGGGCTAATGGTAGAACTCTTAATAGTGTTGATGAACAGAGGGATCTTGGTGTATATGTGCATAGATCCCTGAAAGTTGGCAATCGAGTCGATAAGGTTGTTAAGAAGGCATATGGAGTCTTAGCTTTTATTGGTAGTGGGATTGAATTTCGGAGCCGCAACGTCATGTTGCAACTGTACAAAACTCTAGTGCGGCCGCACTTGGAGTATTGTGTACAGTTCTGGTCCCGCATTATAAGAAAGATGTGGAGGCATTGGAGAGGGTACAGAGGAGGTTTACCAGGATGTTGCCTGGTATGGAGAGAAGGTCTTATGAGGAGAGGCTGAGGGATTTGAGGCTGTTTTCATTAGAAAGAAGGCAGCTAAGAGGAGACCTTATTGAGGCATATAAGATGATCAGAGGATTAGATAGGGTGGACAGTGATAGCCTTTTTCCTAGGATGGAGAAAACTAGCATGAGGGGACATAGCTTTAAATTAAGGGGTGGTAGTTATAGGACGGATATCAGAGGTAGGTTCTTTACCCAGAAGGTGGTAAGGGTATGGAATGCCCTGCCTGCTGCAGTTGTAGATACGCCAAGTTTGGGGGCGTTTAAGTGGTCAGTGGATAGGTTTATGGATGAAAAAGGAATGGTTTAGGTTAGAGAGTCATTGCTTTTTCTTAATTGGTCGGTGCAACATCGAAGGCCGAAGGGCCCGTTCTGCACTGTAATGTTCTATTGTCTTATACGTCTCTATAAGATCCCCTCTCAGCCTTCTGAACTCCAAAGAGTACAAACCTAGCCTGTTCAGTCTCTCTGAATAAGAAGATATCTTGACAGAAACATGAACAGGCAGGGAATAGAGGAATATGGAACATGCTTAGACAAAAGGTCTTTAATTTAGAAAGACACAGGCTTGATGATCGGCACAGGTTTGGTGGACTGAAGTGCCTGTTCTTGTGCTGCACAGTTCTTTGAGCAATGAGGAAGGGAAATGAAAGAAATAGAGGTGGGATCTAAGGGACTGACGGGAAGAAACTGGAGTTTCTATCCAGCGATATATCATCCTCCCTTTACTGCGGCTCTTTGCCTATGTTCCGTAGGTCAAATACATTGCATTTGCTTAGGATGGGTGCCTCAAAAGCTCCATTAATTTGCTCATGTTCTGGCCTGCCTCCCTATTTGCCTGTCAATCCCATCCTCCCCCGACATCCCTCAATCTCTCTCCTTCTCGTAAAGTTCCAGATTTTTGCTCCTTCTTGATTTTCCACCTGTCACCTGTGTTTTCACCTAAATGAGATTTGCCTGAGTAACAACACCGAGTTCATTTGTGATATCTCCAAACCATTTCCCCCAACTCAAGCTTTGCTGCAATTGCGGGATGGGGGTCACTCACCAGCTTTGAATGAGGTTCCCGGGCATTCAGCTCCATCTCAGAAAACACTTGGTGTAAAAAGACCCACTTATCCTGAAACATCTTCCACAGATCCAGCAGCTCCCCTGGAGGATGAGGGAAAGAAACACAGAAACCTGATAAACAGAACACCTGCCCAGGTAGAATATTCGTCTGAATGGAACAGACTCTTGTGCCAATCAGGATATGTTCAATTTTGGCCATTTTTGTCCCATCTTTGGTTCAGAAAAGTTTTACCACGATGTTGCCTGGTATGGAGGGCATTCGATATGAGGAGAGGTTGGAGAAACTTGGTTTGTTCTCACTGGAATGACAGAGGTTGAGGGGCAACCTGACAGAAGTCTACAAGATTATGAGAGGCATGGACAGAATGGATAATCAGAAGCTTTTTCCCAGGGTGGAAGAGTCAATTACTAGGGGGCACAGGTTTAAGGTGCGAGGGGCAAGATTTAAAGGAGATGTACGAGGCAGATATTTTACACAGAGGGTCGTGGGTGTCTGGAACTCGTTGCCAGGGCCGTCTTGACAAATCCATGAATAGGGATGGAAATAGAGGGATGCGGTCCCTGGAAGGGAAGGGGATTTTAGTTCAGTCGGGCAGCATAGTCAGTGTAGGCTTGGAGGGCCAAAGGATCTGTTCCTCTGCTGTAATTTTCTTTGTTCTTTGTTATAAGTGGTAATGGAATGTGTAGAAACAGTGAAAGTCTTGTGTGAGGACACTGGGAGAGTTGGTTCTTGGCTTGGTGGGGTATAGAACATTATAGCACAGTACAGGCCCTTCGGCACTCGATGTTGCGCCGGCCAGTGGATCCTCTAACCTAAACTATTCCAATATCATCCATATGCCTATCCACCGTAGCTGGGTTTGATTTGGAGTAATGGGGCTGGATAAGCAGCAGTGGGTAGGAGTTGTGTTGAAGGGGGTAGTTGATTGTGAGGTTACTGGGCATGCGGTTTGGGCAGTGGATGGAGCATTGTGCTCTGCTGTTTGGGGAATGGGTTTTGTGGCTGTGATATTGTCCCGGGAGAGCAATTGTTTAGACTGTGGATTATGTGACTCATAGAACATAGAACATAGAACAATACAGCACAGAACAGGCCCTTCGGCCTTCGATGTTGTGCCGACCAAAATAAAAAGCAATGCCCCTCCTAACTAAACCATTCCCTTCTCTTCCATATACTTATCAACTTACCTCTTAAACGCCACCAAACTTGGCGCATCTACAACAGCTGCAGGCAGGGCATTCCACTCCCTAATAACTCTTTGAGTAAAGAACCTACCTCTGATATCCGTCCTATAACTCATACCCCTTAATTTAAAGTTGTGTCCCCTCGTGCTAGCTTTCCCCATCCTAGGAAAAAGGCTATCACTGTCCACCCTATCCAAACCTCTAATTATCTTATATGTTTCAATAAGATCCCCCCTTAGCAGCCTCCTTTCTAACGAAAACAACCTCAAATCCTTCAACCTCTCTTCATAGGACCTGCCATCCATACCAGGCAACATCCTGGTAAACCTCCTCTGTACCCTCTCCAATGCCTCCACATCTTTCTTATAATGTGGCGACCAGAACTGCACACAATACTCAAAGTGCGGCCGCACTAGAGTTTTGTACAGCTGCAACATGATGCTGCGGCTCCTAAATTCAATCCCCCTACCAATAAAAGCTAAGACTCCATAAGCCTTCTTAAAAACTTTATCCACTTGACTGCCTACTTTCAGGGATCTATTGACACATACACCAAGATCCTTCTGTTCCTCAACACTATTAAGAGCCTACCATTAGCCCTATACTCTACACATTTATTGTTCCTGCCAAAGTGCATTACCTCACACTTTTCTACATTAAACTCCATTTGCCACCTCTCGGCCCAGCTCTGCAACTTGTCCAAGTCACTCTGTAAACTAAAACACCCCTCTTCACTATCTACCACCCCACCAACTTTAGTATCATCTGCAAATTTACTGATCCATCCCTCCATACCCTCATCCAGATCATTTATAAAAATTACAAACAGCAGGGGCCCCAAAACAGACCCCTGAGGCACACCACTCGTCACCGAACTCCACGATGAATATCTCCCATCAACCACCACCCTCTGTCTTCTATCTGCCAGACAATTCCTAATCCAATTAGCTAAATCACCCTCTATTCCACACATCTGCATTTTCTGTAGAAGTCTTCAATGGGCCACCTTATCAAACGCCTTACTAAAGTCCATATATACTACATCAACCGCCTTACCCCCATCCACCTCTCTGGTCACTTTCTCAAAAAACTCAATGAGGTTAGTAAGGCATGACCTACCCTTCACGAAACCATGCTGACTCACCAAAGTTTTGGATCGTTTCCATGAATTTCTCGGCTTCTTTCTGGATATTTTCAGGCACTGAAGTCGATACAATCATATTCAGCGTCATCAAACTATCCTCAGTGTGCCATCTCAGCCTTTCCATCTCTAGAGCAGACAGACAAATATATGTTAGATTCTCAGCAGAGGCTGGGCTATATCTCAGCACTTAACTTCCAGTTCTGAACTTGGCCAAAAGCCCCTGAGCTCCAAGTGTATGAATTAGGAGCAGCAGTAGGCTGCTCGGCCCCTCTACCCCGCTCTACCATTCTTTAAGATCATGACTGATCTGATTGTAACCTCATACTCACATTCCCTTCCAGCTCGGACAACCTTTCACCCACTTGTTCATTAAAAATCAACCCTTGTTCAAAAATTATTCAAAGATTGCTTCCACTGCCTTCCAGAGAAAAACAAATTGTTGTTTTCAAGTGTATAAAGATAGAGATTTTTAACATTTGTTTATAATTTATAATCACTGAATGTCTCCATGTTGAAAGTTCATTATTTATTTTGCGCTGAGCTGGCCCTGAGTGCTGGGTGGAACTGATCCTTTAAGTTGGAATGCATTCCTATAGCCTTTTGTGCGGCCCAGAACTGTACACAATATTCCAGCTAACCAGTCTCTTGTATATTTACATTCCTATTTAAATAAAGAAACTAATACTGTATAGAGTACTCCAGATGTGGTCTCACTGGTATTCTGTCCAAGTGAACCAAAACCTGCCTACCTTTGTATTCAATTCCCCTTCCAATAAAACAGAACACGTATGAGCCTTCCTAATTACCTGTGCCTGTACACCAACCTTTTGAAATACATGCACTAAGACACCCTGATCCCTCTTTTTCCTGCTGTCTCTCTGTAGGAGCAATTCAGCTGGTTTCATTTAGGAGCTTTCACTTGACCACGTGATTCCCTCATTGTCAGGAATATCAGGAACTCCAGTTTCTTCCCTTCACCGGCTCAACGAGTTTTTTTGAGGCCCAATGTTGAAAGTAGCAACAACTCTTATATCGAGCCTTTGCCAGAATAAACTGTCCCAAGGCACTCCATAGAGGCATTATAATCTATCATGTGACAGTGAACCACATAAGGAGATATTAGAACAAGTGACCAAATGTTTGGTCATATGTTTTAAGGATTGTCTTAAAACAGGAAAGTGAGGCAAAGGGCAAAGTAGGAAGTCCCAGCATATGGGGGCCAGGTCGCTAAAGCAATGGTGGGCTGATTAAAACCAGGATGGAGTTAGAGGATTGCAGAGAACTTGGAGCAGTGTGAGGGCTGGAGGAGAGTATAGGGAGTGATGCGGTCACAGAGAGGTTTGAAAACAAGGGTGAGAAATTTAAAATCAATACGTTATTTAATAAAAAGCCAAGGTAGATTGACAAACAAAGGGGCAATACGTGAAAGGGAAATGGATTGAGTTCGCACACAGGCAATAGAAGTTTGGATGACTGCAAGTAGAACGTGGGAGGTCAGCAAGGAGTACATTTAGAGTAGTCAAGCCTGGAGGTCACAAAGACGTGAATGAGGGTTTTAGCAGAAGATGAAGAGCAGTGAGAGGTACTGCTGCAAGAGCTGGAAATAAGTGGATTCGGTCAAAAGCTCATCTCCGGGTTAAAAGTGAACAATGTGGGTGAGAATCAGACAGCTGTCTGGGAGAAAGATGAAGTCGATGAAGAGGGGACAATGTTTGTGGCATCATGATTGTTTGATTCAGCTGACCTCTTTCCTGATTCTTTTGAGCTGTAGGAATATCCAGCACGACTGTACTTGTTCCTTCACTTGAAATTCTCCATTGGTACGAATCTGGCTACTGCCTCAGGAGCATACAACATAGAACATAGAACAATACAGCACAAACAGGCCCTTCGGCCCACGAGTTGCGCCGATCACATCTACCAATCCACAGACCTATCTATAACCCCCTATCCTATTACGTAGAACATTACAGCGCAGTACAGGCCCTTCAGCCCTCGATGTTGCGCCGACCAATGGAACCGAACTAATGACCCTCTATCCTAAACTATTCCAATGTTATCCATATGTCTATCCACTGCCCATTTCAACGCCCTTAAACTTGACGAGTCCACAACTGCTGCAGGCAGGGCATTCCACACCCTTACTACCCTCTGAGTAAAGAACCCACCTCTAACATCCATCCTATAACTATCACCCCTTAACTTAAAGCTATGTCCCTTCGTGTTATCCATTTCCATCCAAGGAAAACAGCTCTCGCTGTCCACCCTATCTAACCCTCTGATCATCTTGAATGCCTCAATTAGGTCACCTCTTAACCTTCTTCTCTCTAATGAAAATAACCTCAAGTCCCTTAGCCTTTCCTCATAAGACCTGCCCTCCATACCAGGCAACATCCTGGTAAACCTCCTCTGCACCCTCTCCAATGCCTCCACATCTTTCTTATAATGCGACGACCAGAACTGTACACAATACTCCAAGTGCAGATTCAATCCCTCTACCAATAAAAGCTAACACACCGTATGCCTTCTTAACAACCATATCAACTGGAGTACCAACTTTCAGGGAGCTATGCACCAAGATCTCTCTGCTCATCTACACTACTAAGAGTCTACTGCTGCTTGTCAACACTACTAAGAGTCCTACCATTAGTCCTATATTCTGTACACGTATTACTCTTACCAAAGTGAATCACTTCACATTTTTCCACATTAAACTCCATTTGCCACCTCTCAGCCCAGCTCTGCAGCTTATCGATGTCCCTCTGCAAACTGTAACATCCATCCTCACTGTCTACAACTCCTCCGACTTTGGTGTCATCAGCAAATTTACTAACCTATCCTTCTACACCCTCATTTAAGTCATTTATAAAAGTGACAAACAGCAGTGGTCCCAAAACAGATCCCTGAGGCACACCACTTGTAACTGAACTCCAGGTTAAATATTTCCCATTAACCACCACCCTCTGTCTTCTATCAGCTAGCCAGTTCCTAATCCAAATTGCTAAATCTCCCTCAGTCCCATGCATTGCATTTTCTGCAGTAGCTTACCATGGGGAACCTTATCAAACGTTTTACTAAAATCCATATACACCACATCAACTGCCTTACCCTTATCCACCAGTCACAGATTTCACTGCTCCACACTAAAGGTTGTTCTGTGGTTATCAAAAAAAAAGCCAAGACCCGCCCGTCCTTGTAAACATCAATGCTATCTCCAATCCTCCTCTCCTGCAATGTCACTTTCCACCTGTATTTCCGAGAGTTAACCTTATGATTTTCTCTGGTCAGGGTTCCACCTCTGCCACAATCCCGATTAACTAGATTAGAAAACAGACAGTAAATGCAGGCCCAACCAGTGAAGCCCACATCTCATAAATGGAAAAGAAATCAGACGACTGGCAAACAGCTGATGCGATTCTTATATTTGAAACATGAATAAACTAACCTAAAGAACAACGGAATTAATTTAATGGAATTTTTACTCAAGATATGATAGAACAACATATAGAACTAAAAATATAGATTTGAATTGGGAAAGTTATGCTTAATCAACCAATTGAATTCTTAAGTAAGTGCTAAAGTATAATATCAAGGATAGGAGTCTTGGCAGCGTTGAGGAGCAAAAGGATCTTGGGGTCCGGGTCCAAAGGTCTTTTAAATCTGCCCCTCAAGTGGAGGATGTAGTCAAGAAGACATATGGTGTACTGGCCTTCATTAATCAAGGGATTGAGATTAGGAGTCGGGAGGTAATGCTGCAACTTTATAAGACCCTTGTCAGACCCCACTTGGAGTATTGTGTACAGTTCTGGTCGCCTCACTATAGGAAGGATGTGGAAGCTATTGAGAGAGTGCAGAGGAAATTTACAGGTATGTTGCCTGGATGGGGGACATGCCTTATGAAGATAGGTTGAGAGTGCTAGGTCTCTTCTCCCTGGAGAGACGAAGGTTGAGAGGCGACCTAATAGAGGTTTATAAAATGTTGAGAGGAATAGATAGAGTGGATTCTCGGAGGCTATTTCCCAGAGCTGAAATGGTCGCTACGAGAGGACACAGGTTTAAGGTGCTGGGGGGCAAGTACAGAGGAGATGTTAGAGGTAGGTTTTTCACTGAGAGGGTGGTGAGTGAATGGAATCGGCTGCCGTCAGTGGTGGTAGAGGCAAACTCGCTGGGGTCTTTTAAGGGACTTCTGGATGAGTACATGGGATTTAATGGGATTGGGAGTTACAGATAGTTCTATGGCCTGGTAGGTATAGATATGATCGGCACAACTTGTGGGCTGAAGGGCCTGTTTGTGCTGTAGTGTTCTATGTTCTATAATATCACTAGGCTATCACCTCACCATGGAGAGATTATTGTGATAAGCAAATTTTGAATGTGCGAAGGCTCTTTTTCACTGAAAGCAGAAGATGGAGACATGGCCTAAGACTTTGTTCCTGTTACTTCATGTCAACTATCTGGTCAAGTTTTTAACCAATCCAAGTTTCCAGGCTAGGCCAATCCCACTCTTACCAATAAGAGTTAATGTTCCACTGTTTTTGGCTACCCATTCTTCCTGGGGTTGGTGATATTTTCCACCTTGGGGTCTCTGCGATCTGTCAGGACGTGGTTTCCAATAGCGAACCACGGTGATATATGTTACAAATCTGAACTCGTAATGCTGCCAGAAGTCCTTCAGTGACTGCAGGAGTTCCTTAAGTTCAAACTCCTTCCTGGCTTCGCTCAAGATCTGGAAAAAAAACAGGACAATGATCAATATCTCATAGATTTATTAGGAGGTCATTAATATTCTGAATGTCCTGGGAACTTCCTATCCTTTTCCATCTAAGAGTATGAAGAAGCACTAAATTTCACCTCAGAAACACCAGCATTCCATTTGCCTTCCTAATCACTTGTGTACCTACATACTTAATCTTTTGTTAAGTATGTATCTGGGACACCCAGATCTCTGTGCACCTCAGAGTTGTGCAATATCTCTCCAGTTCATTAATTTGCTTTTTTTTTATTCTTCCTGCCAAAGTGATAATTCACTTTTCCCCATTGGATAAAAGCAAATTACTGTGGATGCTGGAATCTGAAACCAAAAGAGAAAATGCTGGAAAATCTCAGCAGGTCTGGCAACATCTGTAAGGGGGAAAAAAGAACTGACGTTTTGAATCCAGATGACCCTTTGTCAAAGCTTCAACAGCATTTTCTATTTTACTTTCACTTTTTTCCACTTTGCACTTCATCTGCCACAGCTTTGCTCACTGACTTAACCTCTCTATATCCCTTTGCAGACTCTCTGCCTACTCTTGACAACTTACTTTTCTATCTATCCTGTCAGACCTGCTGAAATTTTTCAGCATTTTCAATTCTTTATCCATTTTAATACATTACACCCTACATTTGTGTCGAAACCTTTCATATGATGCCTTATCAAATGCCTTTTGGAAATCCAAGTACATGATATCTACAGATCTCCCTTTATTTATTTTTCCTGTCACTTTCCAGGAGTGGAGTTTAAAGGGAGCGTGAGGCTCGGGGCCTGACTTGCCTTCAGGGAATGGAGACAACCAAACCCATGAGGGACTGCTGCTGTTCTGACAGTGCAAGTAGACTCAGCTCGACAAATCCATGCGTGACATTACAGAAAATTGGTAAGCTGATTGCTTACCAATTTATATAAGGGACCATCTTAAAATAACTGAAACTTAATAACTAAGCAGGATAACACTTTGGGAACAAAGCTAGAAGGATAAAGGAGTAAAGAAAAAGTAAATCTAAGAGCAGAATCAGCTGGTTCTGATTCTGATTCTGAAAGAGCAGAGTGCAAGCTTACATCTCCTAAGGAAATCTAAACCGCTATTTGGGTGGGTACTCATTACTGTTACTGACAATAATTGAATTCTTAACAATTCTTATCATAACAATTCTTATAATATCATTCTATGATTCATTGTAAGAAATATATTCTAGAATATATTTCGGGATGTCTCTGGACGCGTCCCAGACATCCTGAAAGGGGAGGGTGAGGAACTGGAAGTTGTAGTACATATAGGTACTACTGACATAGGCAGGAAGAGGGAAGTGGACATGAAAAGGGATTATAGGGAATTGGGTCGGCAGCTGAGAGAGAGGAAAGCGAAGGTAGTAATCTCAGGATTGCTGCCTGCGCCTCGGGAGAGTGAGAGCAGGAATAGTATGAGGTGGAGGTTGAATACGTGGATGAGGGACTGGAGCAGGGGGCAGGGATTCCGGTTCCTGGATCATTGGGACCTCTTTAGGGGCAGGTGTGACCTGTACAGCAAAGACGGGTGGCACCTGAATCCCAGGGGAACTAATATCTTGGCGGGAAGACTGGCTAGGGCTACTGGGGGGACTTTAAACTAGAAAGGTTAGGGGGAGGGAATAGTGATGTGGAGACTGGGAGCAAGGAAGTTAGCTCCCAGGTAGGGAAGGACTCTAGGCAGGATGAGAGGCAGGTTAGACGACTGGGGGAGAAGGGAAATGTCCAGACTGAGGGACTGAGCTGTGTCTATTTTAATGCCAGGAGTGTAGTAAATAAGGTGGATGAACGTAGGGCGTGGATTGCTGCTTGGGATTGTGATATGGTGGCCATTACAGAGACTTGGATGTATCAGGGACAGGACTGGGTACTACAGGTCCCGGGATTCAGATCCTTCAGGAAGGACAGGGAGGGAGGCAAAAGAGGTGGTGGAGTGGCACTGTTGATCAGGGACAGTGTCATGGCTGCAGAGAAGGTGGATACCGAGGAGGGAATGTCTACGGAGTCTCTGTGGGTGGAAGTTAGGAATAGCAAAGGGTCGGTGACGTTGCTGGGTGTATTCTATAGGCCGCCCAATAGTGACAGGGAAGTTGAGGTGCAGATAGGGAAACAGATACTGGAGAGATGTAGAAATAACAGAGTTGTTGTGATGGGAGACTTCAATTTCCCAAACATCGACTGGAATATCCCAAGGGTAAGGGGTTTGGATGGGGAGGAGTTTGTTAGGTGTGTTCAGGAGGGTTTCCTGACACAGCACGTGGACAAGCCTACAAGAGGAGAGGCTGTACTGGACCTGGTACTAGCTAATGAACCAGGACAGGTGATGGATCTCTCGGTAGGAGAGCATCTTGGGGATGGAGATCATAATTCTATCTCCTTCACCCTTGCATTGGAAAAGGATAGGATCAGGCAGGCTAGGAAGGTGTTTGTCTGGAATAAGGGGAAATATGAAGACATCAGGCAGATGTTGGGGCGAATAAACTGGAAGGAGGTGTTCTTGGGGAAAAGCACAGAAGGAAGGTGGCAGATGTTCAAGGAATGCTTGTCTGGAGCTTTGCACGACAACGTTCCGGTGAGACAAGGAGGTTTTGGTAGGACGCGGGAACCGTGGTGCACGAAGGCTGTGGTGAACATAGTCAGGAAGAAAAGAAAGGTGTATAAAAGGTTCAAAGAGCTAGGAGATGTTGGGGATCTAGAGAAGTATAAGGCTTATAGAAGAGAGCTTAAAAAGGAATTTAGGAGAGCAAGAAGGTGTCATGAGAAGGCCTTGGCTGGTAGGATTAAGGAGAATCCCAAGGCCTTCTACAAATATGTGAAAAGTAAAAGGATGAGAAGAGAAGGGATAGGTCCTATAAAAGGTGAAGGGGGAAAAGTCTGTATGGAACCGGAAGAAATGACAGAGGTGCTTAATGAGTACTTTGCCTCAGTATTCACGGTGGAAAGTGATCTGGGAGGATGCACTACAAGTTTGCGGCAGACTGAAAAGATTGAGTATGTAGATATTAAGGAAGCGGATGTGTTAGAACTTTTAAATGCTATCAAGATAGACAAGTCTCCGGGACCAGATGGGATGTACCCCAGGTTATTGTGGGAGGTGAGGGATGTCATTGCAGAGCCCCTGGCGATGATCTTTGCATCGTCGATGGAGACGGGAGAGGTTCCGGAGGATTGGAGGATTGCGGATGTGGTCCCTATTTTCAAGAAAGGGAACAGGGATAGTCCTGGAAATTACCGACTGGTGAGTCTGACCTCAGTGGTTGGTAAGCTGATGGAGAGGCTTCTGAGGGACAAAATTTACGAGCATTTGGAGAAGTTTAGGTTGATTAGAAATAGTCAGCATGGTTTTGTAAAAGGCAGGTCGTGCCTTACGAGCTTAATTGAGTTCTTCGAAAATGTGACTGAACACATTGACGAAGGAAGAGCAGTGGACGTGGTGTACATGGACTTCAGCAAGGCATTTGACAAGGTCCCACATGCAAGACTTCTTGAGAAGGTGAGAGGCCATGGGATCCAAGGGGCTTTGGCCTTGTGGATCCAGAACTGGCTTGCCTGCAGAAGGCAGAGGGTGGTTGTGGATGGCTCTTTTTCTGCATGGAGGTCGGTCACCAGTGGAGTGCCCCAGGGATCTGTTCTAGGACCCTTGCTGTTTGTCATTTTCATAAATGACCTGGATGAGGAAGTGGAGGGATGGGTGAGTAAGTTCGCCGATGACACGAAGGTCGGTGGTGTTGTGGATGGTCTGGAGGGATGTCAAAAGTTGCAGCATGACATCGACAGGATGCAAGACTGGGCGGAGAAGTGGCAGATGGACTTCAACGTGGATAAATGTGTTGTGGTCCATTTTGGCAGATCCAACGGGATGAATGAGTACACTATCAAAGGTAGGAGTCTTAGCTGTGTGGAAGAGCAGAGGGATCTTGGGGTCCGGTCCATAAGACTCTCAAATCGGCCTCCCAGGTGGAGGATGTGGTTAAGAAAGCTTATGGTGTACTGGCCTTCATTCATCGAGGGATTGAGTTCAGGAGTCAGGAGGTAATGCTGCAGCTTTATAGGACCCTTGTCAGACCACACTTGGAGTACTGTGCGCAGTTCTGGTCGCCTCACTATAGGAAGGACGTGGAAGCTATTGAAAGGGTGCAGAGGAGATTTACAAGGATGTTGCCTGGATTGGGAGGCATGCCTTATGAAGACAGGTTGAGGGAGCTGGGACTGTTCTCCCTGGAGAGACGAAGGTTGAGAGGCGACCTGATAGAGGTTTACAAGATGTTGAGAGGAATAGATAGGGTGGACTCTCAGAGACTATTTCCCAGGGCTGAAATGGTCGCGACGAGAGGGCACAGATTTAAGGTGCAGGGAAGCAAGTACAGAGGGGATACTAAGGGAAAGTTTTTCACTCAGAGGGTGGTGAGTGAATGGAATCGGCTGCCGTCGGTGGTGGTCGAGGCGAACTCGCTGGGGTCTTTTAAAAGACTTCTGGATGAGTATATGGGATCCAATGGGATTGGGGGTTACAGATAGGTCTATGGCTGGGTAGGTTTTGATGTGTTCGGCACAACTTGTGGGCCGAAGGGCGTGTTTGTGCTGTAGTGTTCTATGTTGTATATTCTAATAACAATGAGCGGAGAAGGGTCCGAGTTGATATTGTTTGATATTAAAAGGATTAATTTAACTTGAAGGGTTAAGACCTGCAGAAGAACTCCAAGCTATGGTCTGCTCTTCTTGCTCCATGTGGGAGACCAGGAATGTTTCCAGTTCCCAGAACCAGCATGTGTGCAGGAGGTGTCTCCAGGTGGAAACCTCAGTTTTGGAGCTGGAAAGGCAGCTAGAGATGGAAAGTATCATGGATAGTACGTACAGAGGGGTGGTCACACCGCAGGCTCAGACCCCATGGGCAGGGAAGGAATGAAGACCACCAGGCAGAGCTGGAGGACAGACAGTGCAGGAATCCCCTCTGACTTCTCCCATGCAAAACAAATATACCACTTTTGATGCTGTTGAAGAGAATGACCTCTCAAGGGAAAACAGCAGCAGCCAAATTTATAGCACCTCAGAAGGCTCTACTGCACAGGTGAGGAATGAAAGGAGTAGAAATGCAATAAATATAAGGGATTTAACCGTGCAGGGAATGAATAGGTATTCCTGTGCCTGCAAACGAGATTCCAGAATCTCAAGGTGTCTCGGAGAAGCTGCAGGACATTCTGAAGGGGGAGAGTGAACAGCCAGTGGTTGCAGTACACATTGATACAAACGACATAGGTAAGAAAAGGGATAAAGTCCCAAAAGCAGAATATGGGGAGCTAGGAAGGAAGATGAAAAGTAGGACCTCAAAACTAGTTATCTCAGGATTACTGCCTATGCCATCGAACATTGAACATAGAACATAGAACATTACAGCACAGAACAGGCCCTTCGGCCTTTGATGTTGTGCCGACCAAAATAAAAAGCAATGCCCCTCCAAACTGAACCATTCCCTTCTCTTCCATATACTTATCAATTAACCTCTTAAACGCCACCAAACTTGGCGCATCTACAACAGCTGCAGTCAGGGCATTCCACTCCCTAATCACTCTTTGAGTAAAGAACCTACCTCTGATATCCGTCCTATAACTCATACCCCTTAATTTTAAGCTGTGTCCCCTCGTGCTAGCTTTCTCCATCCTAGGAAAAAGGCTATCACTGTCCACCCTATCGAAACCTCTAATCATCTTATATGCTTCAATAAGATCCCCTCTTAGCTGCCTCCTTTCTAACGAAAACAACCTCAAATCCTTCAACCTCTCTTCATAGGACCTGCCCTCCATACCAGGCAACATCCTGTGCTAGTCAGAGTAGAAACAGCAGGAAACATAGGGTATGTGGCAGAAAAGATGGTGGGGAAGGGAGTGGTGGGGGTTTCAGATTTCTGAGGTATTGGAGCTGGTTCTGGGGGAAGTAGGACATGGAGAAACTGGATGGGTTATACCTGGGCAGGATTGGGACCCATGTCTTTGGTGGGGGGGTGGGTACTTGCTAGAGGGATTAGAACATAGAACATTACAGCGCAGCGCAGGCCCTTCGGCTTTGACCAGTGGAACCAATCTAATGACCCTCTAACCTAAATTATTCCAATGTTATCCATATGCCTATCCACTGACCATTTGAACACCTTTAAAGTTGGTGAGTCCACAACTGCTGCAGGCAGGGCATTCCACACCCTTACTACCCTCTGGGTAAAGGGGAGAGTTTAAACTAATATGGCAGAGAGATGGGAATCTTTGTAACCATCCAGATCAGGGGGAATTAAGAACAAGAGGAAAAGACAGCAAGGAGAATAGGCAAGTGATCAGTAGGGAAATCAATGTTCCAGAGTCGGATAAGACCACAGTAAGAAATAGCAGAAATGGGACGAGGAATGTTAAAAGGACTAGCCTTAAGATTTTAAGCATGGGGTCTAAATCTTCAGGGCTATTCAGTGTTTAAGAAGGACAGACAGAAAGGAAACGATGATGGAGTTGCATTGTTGTTGAAGATGATCCTGAGACAATATTCAGGAAAGTTATTAACATAGATGATGTGGAATCCCTATGAGTCATGTTAAGAAACAACAAGGGGCAAAAAACATTGGTGAGTCGGTAGGGGGGTGGGGGGTGGGTGGGGAGTAGTAGGTATACAGACCACCAAACTGTGGTGGTAATATTGGGAAAAGCATTAGCCAGGAAATCAGATTTGCATGTGTTAAAGGAACATCTGTGATTATTGGTGACTTTAATCTAGATAGATTGGGAGAGTCAAATTAGTGACAGTGTAATAGAGGAGGAATTTCTGGAGGGTATACAGGATGGCTCCTGGAGCAATACATTGAGGAACCAACAAGGGAGCAGATCAAAAACTCAAAATGCTGGAAAATCTCAGCAGGTCTGACAGCTTCTGTGGAGAGAGAAAAGTGTCAACATTGAGTCTGGATGACTATTTGTCAAAGCCACCTGAACAGGCCATCTTGGACTGGGTGTTGTGCAATGAGAAAGGATTAGTTGGCAAACTAGTTGCGAGAGAATCATTGGGGATGAGTGACCGTAATATGGTAGAATTCTTTGTCAAATCGGATAATGATGTAGTTGATTCTGAGAGCATATAGAACATAGAACATTACAGCGCAGTACAGGCCCTTCGGCCCTCGATGTTGCGCCGGCCAGTGGACCCTCTAACCTAAACTATTCCAATATCATCCATATGCCTATCCACCGAACATTTGAATGCCCCCAAAGTAGGCGAGTCCACAACTGCTGCAGGCAGGGCATTCCACGCCCTCACCACCCTCTGTGTAAAGAACCTGCCTCTGACATCCGTCCTATTGGAGAGAATAATTAGGGATAGGATTAATAGTTATTTAGAGAGAAATGAATTCATTGGGGATAGTCAGCATGGTTTTGTGAAGGGTAGGTCGTGCCTTACTAACCTCATTGAGTTTTTTGAAAAAGTGACTAAAGAGGTGGATGGGGGTAAGGCGGTTGATGTGGTATATATGGACTTTAGTAAGGCGTTTGATAAGGTGGCCCATGGAAGACTTCTGCAGAAAATGCAGATGTATGGGATAGAGGGTGATTTAGCTAATTGGGTTAGGAATTGGCTAGCAGATAGAAGACAGAGGGTGGTGGTTGATGGGAGATATTCATCGTGGAGTTCGGTGACAAGTGGTGTACCTCAGGGGTCTGTTTTGGGGCCCCTGCTGTTTGTAATTTTTATAAATGATCTGGATGAGGGTATTGAAGGATGGATTAGTAAATTTGCAGATGACACTAAAGTCGGTGGAGTGGTAGATAGTGAAGAGGGGTGTTATAGTTTGCAGAGGGACTTGGACAAGTTGCAGAGCTGGGCCGAGAGGTGGCAAATGGAGTTTAATGTGGAAAAGTGTGAGGTAATGCACTATGGCAGGAATAATAAATGTGTAGAGTATAGGGCTAATGGTAGGATTCTTAGTAGTCTTGATGAACAGAGGGATCTTGGTGTGTATGTGCATAGATCCCTGAAAGTAGGCAGTCAAGTCGAGAAGGTTGTTAAGAAGGCATATGGAGTCTTGGCTTTTCTTGGTAGGGGGATTGAATTTCGGAGCCGCAACGTCATGTTGCAACTGTACAAAACTCTAGTGCGGCCGCACTTGGAGTATTGTGTGCAGTTCTGGTCCCCACATTATAAGAAAGATGTGGAGGCATTGGAGAGGGTACAGAGGAGGTTTACCAGGATGTTGCCTGGTATGGAGGGCAGGTCTTATGAAGAGAGGCTGAGGGATTTGAGGTTGTTTTCGTTAGAAAGGAGGCGGCTAAGAGGATACCTTATCGAAACATATAAGATGGTTAGAGGTTTAGATAGGGTGGACAGTGATAGCCTTTTTCCTAGGATGGAGAAAGCTAGCACGAGGGGACACAGCTTTAAATTAAGGGGTGATAGTTATAGGACGGATATCAGAGGTAGGTTCGGGAGTGGAATGCCCTGCCTGCAGCAGTTGTAGATGCGCCAAGTTTGGTGGCGTTTAAGAGGTTAGTTGATAAGTATGTGGAAGAGAAGGGAATGGTTTAGTTTGGAGGGGCATTGCTTTTTATTGGTCGGCGCAACATCGAAGGCCGAAGGGCCTGTTCTGTGCTTTAATGTTGTCCGGATGTTCGTGATGAGCTACCACCTCTTAATTTAAAGTTATGTCCCCTCGTGTTGGTCATCACCATCCGAGGAAAAAGGCTCTCACTATCCACCCTATCCAATCCCTTGATCATCTTATACGCCTCAATTAGGTCACCGCGTAACCTTCTTCTCTCTAATGAAAATAACCTCAGGTCCCTCAGCCTTTCCTCATAAGGCCTTCCCACCATACCAGGCAACATCCTGGTAAACCTCCTCTGCACCCTTTCCAATGCTTCCACATCTTTCTTATAATGCGGCGACCAGAACTGTACGCAATACTCCAAGTGCGGCCGCACCAGAGTTTTGTACAGTTGCAACATGACGTTGCGGCTCCGAAATTCAATCCCTCTACCAATAAAAGCCAAGACTCCATATGCCTTCCTAACAACCTTCTCGACCTGACTGCCTACTTTCAGGGATCTATGCACATACACACCAAGATCCCTCTGTTCATCTAGACTACTAAGAATCCTACCATTTGCCCTATACTCTACAAAAAATAGTGCTTCAAGTCGTTAGTGTATGCTTAAACTGGACCATCTGATGGGCAACATGACAGCTCAGAGACTATCGCTGTTGCTGTGCAGACACATGGATTTGGGCCTGTGTCTGTGGGAGTTTGCACGTTCTCCCCGTGGTTGCGTGGGTTTTCTCCGGGTGCTCCGGTTTCCTCCCACATCCCAAAAATGTGCTCTTAGGCTGATTGGGTAACAAATTGTCCCTATATTGGAATCTTCCACAATAGGCATAGCCTAAAGTCATGGATATGTCATTAAGACGTTAGGACGGCGGCACGGGCTCGTTGGGCCGAAGGGCCTGTTTCCCGTGCTGTGTTGCTCTTTGTTCTTGTTCTTTGTTCTAAGAAGTTTATTTTTTCCAATGTCCCCAGAAATGCATACATACCATCCTTCGGATGGCTCCACAGATAGCATAGGTTTTGTGCTGGCCATTAAATCTTCCTGTTACTTTGTCAACATCAGCGAGGTTGATTTGAATGGAAGCATGGTCCTTGGCACCAATAATTCTGTTGCTTGCAGAGCCTGCACTCGCAATGGCGGCGGCCGGAAATTCAATCCCTCTACCAATAAAAGCTAACACACCGTACGCCTTCTTAACAATTTTATCAACCTGGGTGCCAACTTTCAAAGAGCTATGTACTTGTACCCCAAGATCCCCCTGCTCAACAACACTATTAAGGGTCCTTCCATTAGCCCTATATTTCATATGCCTGTTATTCCTACCAAAGTGAATCACCTCACACTTATCCGTATTGAATTCCATTTGCCACCTCACGGCCCAGCTCTGCAACCTATCTATGTCCCTCTGCAAACTGTAACATCCATCCTCGCTGTCTACAACTCCCCCCACTTTGGTATCGTCAGCAAATTTACTAATCCAACCCTCTACACCCTCATCTAGGTCATTTATAAAAATGACAAACAGCAGTGGCCCTAAAACAGATCCTTGAGGTACACCACTTGTAACTGCACTCCAGGTTGAATATTTCCCATCAACCATCACCCTCTGTCTTCTATCAGCTAGCCAATTCCTAATCCAAACTGCTAAATCACCTTCAATCCCATGCATCTGCACTTTCTGCAGTAGCCTACCATGGGGAACCTTATCAAACCCTTTGCTAAAATCCATATACACTACATCAACTGCCTTACCCTTATCTACCTCTTTGGTCACCTCCTCAAAAAACTCAATAAGGTTTGTGAGGCACGACCTACCCTTCACAAAACCGTGCTGACTATCCCTAATCAATTTATTCCTCTCTAGATGCTTATAAATCCTATCCCTTATAATTCTTTCCAAGACTTTGCCTACAACAGAAGTCAGCTCACCGGTCTATAATTTCCAGGATGGTCCTTACTCCCCTTTTTGAACAAATGGACAACATTTGCCATCCTCCAGTCTTCCGGCACTATACCTGTAGCCAACGACAACATGAAGATCAAAGCCAAAGGCTCTGCAATCTCCTCTCTAGCCTCCCAGAGAATCCTAGGGTAAATCCCATCTGGCCCAGGGGACTTATCAATTTTCATACCCTCAAGATTCGCTAACACCTCCTCATGAACCTCAATCCTGCCCAGTCTACAACTTGGTATCGCAGTATTCTCCCCGACAACATTGTCTTTCTCCTCTGTGAATACTGACGAAAAATACTCATTCAGTGTCTCTCCTATCTCCTCAGGCTCCACACACAACTTCCCACTGCTATCTCTGATTGGCCCTAATCTTGCCCTAACCAATCTTTTATTATTTATATACCTGTAAAAAGCTTTAGGATTCTCCTTAATCTTATCCGCCAAAGTCTTCTTGTGTCCTCTTCTAGCTCTTCTCAACTCCCTCTTTAGCTCCTTTCTGGCTAATTTATAGCTCTCCAGTGCCCTAACTGAGCCTTCACGTCTCATCATTATATAAGCCTCCTTCTTCCTCTTCACCAGAGATTCAACTTCCCTAGTACACCATGGTTCCCTCACTCGACCACTTCCTCCCTGCCTGGCAGGTACATATTTATTACGGACATGCAGAAGCTGTTCCTTAAATATGCTCCACATTTCAGATGTCCCCAGCCCCTGCAATATCCTGCTCCACCCTATGCATCCTAAATCTCTTCTAATAGCCTCATAATTACCTTTCCCCCAGCTATAACTACTGTTATTCAGTATGTGCCCATCCCTTTCCATCACTAAGGTAAACGTAACCGAATTGTGGTCACTATCACCAAAGTGCACACCCACCTCCAAGTCTAACACCAGGATCCTGAATTCAGTAGGATCCTGAATCTCAGTAAAGGTAACTATGATGGTATGAGGCATGAATTGGCTGTGATAGACTGGGAAACATTACTGAAAGATAGCGGACAGGCAATGGCAGGCATCTAAAGGATGAATAGGTGAACTCCAAAAGTTGTTTATTCCTGTTTGGCTCAAGAGTGGTAAGGGAATTGTGGTCAAACCATGGCTTACAGGGAAATTAAAGACTGTATCAGATTCAAGGAAGAAGCACACAAATTGGCAAGAAAAAGCAATCGGCCTGAGGATTGGGAGCAGTTTAAAATTCAGCAAAAGGGGACTCAGGGATCGAATAAGAAAGGAAAAATAGAGTATGAAAGTGAGCTAGTGGGGAACATAAAAACTGTCTGTAAAAGTTTCTGTATGTGTGGAAAATCATAGAACCCTACAGTGCAAAACAGGCCCTTTGGCCCATCGAATCTGCACCAATCACAATCCCAGCCAGGCCCTACCCCCCATATCCATATATATTTTACCTGCTAATCTCTCTAACCAACATATCTCAGGACACTAAGGGGGAACTTTAGCATGGCCAATCAACCTAACCCACACATATTTGGACTGTAGGAAGAAACCAGAGCACCGGGAAGAAACCCATGTAGTCACGAGAAGAATGTGTGCAAACTCCACACAGACAGTGACCTGAGCTGGGAATCGAACCCAGGTTCCTGGAGCTGTGAAGCAGCAGTGCTAACCACTGTGCTCGCGTGCCACCCTCATTCAGATGTAAAGATAAAGAGATTGACAAAAATGGATGCAGATCCCTTACAGTCCGGAATGGGAGAATTCATAATGGGGAATAAAGAAAAGGCTGAGGAATTAAATTTATACTTTGCTTCAGTCTTCGCAAAGGATGACAAATAATATTCTGGAAGTTCTGAGACATATAAGTTTTAGTGAGGAACTGAAAGAAATCAGTGTTAGTGGAGAAATAGTTTTGGGAAATTAATGGGATTGAGAGCATAATATTCCTAGGTCCTGATAATCTTCATCCCAGAGTACTTAAGGAAGTGGCCCTCAAAATAATAGGTCCATGGGTGTCATTTTTCAAAATTTTTAGGACTATATCCTACAGATTGGAGGCTAGCTAATGTCAGCCCACTATTCAAAAACAGAGGTAGAGAGAAAACAGGGAGCTATAGAGCAGTGAACCTAATGTCAGAACTGGGGAAGTCGCTGGAGTCCATTATCAAGGATTTCATAACTCGGCATTCGGAAAGCAGTGAGATAATCAGACAAAGTCAGCATGGATTTACAAAAGGAAAATCATACTTGACAAATCTACTGGAATTTTTTGAAGATGTAACTAGTAGAGGTGACCTGGGAGAACCGGTGGATGTAGTTTATTTAAACTTTCAGAAGGTTGTTGACAAGGTTTGACATAGCAGAATATTGGGTAAAGTTAAAGTATATGGGATTGTGGGTAATGTATTGAGATGGATAGAAAGCTGGTTCACAGAAAGGAAATAAAGAGTTGGCATAAATGGGTCTTTTTCCGATTGGCAGTCAGCGACTAGTGGGGTTCCGCAGGGATCTGTGCAAAGATCACAACTGTTCACATTATGTATTAATGATTTGGAAGAGGGAACTGAATGTATTATCTCCAAATTTGCAGATGATACGAAGTTGAGTGGGAGGGTGAGCTTTGAGGAGGATGCAGAGATGCTTCAGTGTGATTTGGACAGACTGAGTGTGTGGGTATCTGCATGGCAGATGCAGTATAATGTGGATAAATGTTATAAGTCCAAGAGCAACAATAGGAGGATAGATCATTACTTGAATGGGTATAAATTGAGAGAGGTGGGTACTCAGCAAGACCTTGGAGTCCTTGTGCATCAGTCACTGAAAGTAAGCACGCAGGTATAGCAGGTGGTAAAGAAGGCAAATGGTACATTGGCCTTCACAGTGAGAGGATTTGAGTATAAGGATAGGGGAAGTTTTATTGCAAGGCTGGATCAGGATATTGAATTTGATGATCAATCATGATCATAATGAATAGTGAATAAAGCTTGAAGGGCCAAATGGCCGATTCCTGTTTCTATTTACTCTCTATGTTTTTATATTACTTTTTCTAAAAAATAGGAAACTGGGAACTCACTTACCTGTGCAATAAAATCATTGTAACTGAGCAGATCGTAGGCCATCAGGTCAGCTAGGGTCATCTGCCACTCAGGGTTCCAGGTCTCACCCATCTCTGTAACCAGAACGATAGTGAATCTCAAAATCAACCTGCAGCACAGCTTCTTTTTCCCATCAGCTTCTGCTCCATTCTGGGATCCATAACCAACCCTTTCTCATTCAAACATGTACAAGTGGCGATGGGGCTTCATCAGCACTCAACATATCCACAATATTTTATTTCAGATAACAAGGACTATTGGAAAAAGGGACACACGCACAAGAAATAGGAGCAGGAGTAGCCCATCTAGCCCCTCAAGCCTGCCCCGCCATTCAATAAGATCATGGCTGATCTGAAGTGGATCAGTTCCACTTACCTGCCAGCTCCCCATAACCCTCAATTTCCTTGTCTGTCAGAAACCTACCTGCGTCTTAAACATATTTAACGAGGTAGCCTCCACAACTTCAACGGGCAGAGAATTCCAGAGATTCACCACCCTCTGAGTGAAGAAGTTTCTCCTCAACTCTGTTCTAAACTGCATCCCCCCCCCCGTTATTTTGAGGCTGTGCCCTCTACTTCTGTTTTCTTTTCTAACTGGAAAGAATCTCTCTACCTCTACCCTATCTAACCCCTTCATTATCTTATATGTCTCCATAAGATCTCCCCTCAGCCTTCTAAACTCCGAGTATAGGCCGAGTCTACTCAATCTCTCCTCATAAGCTAACCCCCTCATCCCTGGTATTAACCTGGTGAACCTTCTCCCTTAGAACATAGAACAATACAGCACAGAACAGGCCCTTCGGCCTTCGATGTTGTGCCGACCAAAATAAAAAGCAATGCCCCTCCTAACTAAACCATTCCCTTCTCATCCATATACTTATCAACTAACCTCTTAAACGCCACCAAACTTGGCGCATCTACTACAGCTGCAGGCAGGGCATTCCACTCCCTAATCACTCTTTGAGTAAAGAACCTACCTCTGATATCCGTCCTAGAACTCATACCCCTTAATTTAAAGTTGTGTCCCCTCGTGCTAGCTTTTTCCATCCTAGGAAAAAGGCTATCACTGTCCACCCTATCCAAACCGCTAATTATCTTATATGTTTCAATAAGATCCCCCCTTAGCCGCCTCCTTTCTAACGAAAACAAACTCAAATCCTTCAACCTCTCTTCATAGGACCTGCCCTCCATACCAGGCAACATCCTAGTAAACCTCCTCTGTACCCTCTCCAATGCCTCCACATCTTTCTTATAATGTGGGGACCAGAACTGCACACAATACTCCAAGTGCGGCGCACTAGAGTTTTGTACAGTTGCAACATGATGCTGCGGCTCCTAAATTCAATCCCCCTACCAATAAAAGCTAAGACTCCATATGCCTTATTAACAACTTTATCCACTTGACTGCCTACTTTCAGGGATCTATTGACACATACACCAAGATCCTTCTGTTCCTCAACACTATTAAGAGCCTTACCATTAGCCCTATACTCTACACATTTATTGTTCCTGCCAAAGTGCATTACCTCACACTTTTCAACATTAAACTCCATTTGCCACCTCTCGGCCCAGCTCTGCAACTTGTCCAAGTCACTCTGTAAACTAAAACACCCCTCTTCACTATCTACCACACCACCAACTTTAGTATCATCTGCAATTTTACTGATCCATCCCTCAATACCCTCATCCAGATCATTTATAAAAATTACAAACAGCAGGGGCCCCAAAACAGACCCCTGGGCACACCACTTGTCACCGAACTCCACGATGAATATCTCCCATCAACCACCACCCTCTGTCTTCTATCTGCTAGCCAATTCCTAATCCAATTAGCTAAATCACCCTATATTCCACACATCTGCATTTTCTGTAGAAGTCTTCCATGGGCCACCTTATCAAACGCCTTACTAAAGTCCATATATACTACATCAACCGCCTTACCCCCATCCACCTCTTTGGTCACTTTCTCAAAAAACTCAATGAGGTTAGTAAGGCATGACCTACCCTTCACGGAACCATGCTGACTATCCCCAATCAATTCATTTCTCTCTAAATAACTATAAATCCTATCCCTAATAATTCTCTCCAATACCTTGCCCACCACAGAAGTAAGACTCACTGGCCTATAATTCCCAGGAAGGTCTCTCTTTCCCTTCTTAAACAATGGGACCACATTCGCCATCCTCCAGTCCTCCGGAACCACACCCGTAACCAACGAGGACCTGAAGATCAGAGCCAGAGGCTCTGCAATCTCCTCTCTTGCCTCCCAGAGAATCCTAGGGTAAATCCCGTCGGCCCAGGGGACTTATCCAACTTCAAACCCTCGAGAATTTCTAACACATCCTCCCTATCTACTACAATACTCCCCAATTTGCAACCCTGTACCTCAGTGCTCTCCACAGCTACATTTCCAGCACTCTGCGTGAAAACCGAAGAGAAATATTTATTCAGTGCCTCGCCAATCTCTTCAGGCTCCACGCACAACTTCCCACTGCTATCTATGACTGGCCCTAATCTTGCCCTAACCAATCTTCTATTCTTAACATATCGAAAGAAAGCTTTAGGATTCTCCTTAATCCTATCAGCCAACATCTTCTCGTGTCCCCTCTTAGCTCTCCTCAATTCACTTTTTACCTCCTTCCTAGCTAATCTATAGCTATCCATTGCACTACCTGAGCCTTCAAGCCTCATCCTGACATAAGCCTCCTTTTTCTTCTTAACCAGCAAATCAACTCTTTTCGTACACCAAGGCTCTCTTACTAGTCCATTTCCTCCCTGCCTGACAGGGACATACTTATCAAGGACTCGCAGCAGCTGCTCCTTGAATAAGCACCACATTCCAGATGTTCCCAGTCCCTGTAGTTCCCTAGTCCAATCTATGCACCCTAATTCTCTCCTGATGGCCTCATAATTACCCTTCCCCCAGCTATAACTACAGCCCCCAGCTTCATGCCTATCCCTGTCCATCACTAAGGTGAACGTAACCGAATTGTGGTCACTATCACCAAAATGTTCACTAACTTCCAAGCCTAACACCTGGTCTGGCTCATTGCCCAGCACCAAATCCAATGTAGCCTCACCTCTAGTTGGCCTATCTACATACTGAGTCAAAAAACCTTCCTGCACACTCTGTACGAAAACTGACCCCTCTAACGAGCTAGAGCTATAGCTATTCCAATCAATATTAGCAAAGTTAAAGTCCCCCATCACAATTACCCTACTACTTTCACTCCTAATCAGAATTGACTTCGCAATCCTTTCCTCAACCTCTCTAGAACTATTAGGAGGTCTGTAAAAGACTCCCAACAGGGTGACCTCTCCTCTCCTGTTTCTAATCTCAGCCCATACTACCTCAACAGACAAGTCCTCATCAAACTTCTTTTCGATCACCGTGATACAGTCTTTGACCAGTAACGCCACTCCTCCCCCCCTTCTACCCCCTTCTCTACTCCGACTAAAGCATTTGTACCCCGGAACCTGCAACATCCATTCCTGTCCCTGCTCTACCCAAGTCTCTGAAATGGCCACAACATCGAAGTTCCAGGTACTGGTCCAAGCTGCAAGTTCCTCCCCCTTATTGCGAATACTCCTTGCATTAAAGTATACGCATCTCAAACCATGCTCCACCCCACCCGTACGCCGCTGTGTTTTACAACTCTCCTCTATAACCCCCTTACTCTCATCCCTCTCAGCACCCCAACTACTTAGGATCCCACCCCCCCCCCGAATCAGTTTAAAGCCCCCATCATAGCCTTAGCAAATTTTCCCCCCAAGATATTAGTCCCCCTCTGGTTCAGGTGTAGACCATCTCTCTTGAAGAGGTCCCACCTATCCCAGAATGAGTCCCAATTGTTAAGGAACCTGAACCCCTCCCTCCTGCACCATCCACGCAGCCATGAGTTCAAACTTTCCCTTTCTCTGTTCTTCTCTAAACTACCCCTTGGCACAGGCAAGAGTCCAGAGATAACCACTCTGCCTGTTATGGACCTAAGCTTCCACCCTAACTCCATAAATTTCTGTTTAATATCCCCTTCCCTTGTCCTACCTACATCATGTGTCCCCACATGAACAATGACTGGGGGCTGACTCCCCTCACCCTTAAGAATCCTAAAAACCCGATCTGCAACATCCTGGACCCCAGCCCCTGGGAGGCAACACACCAGCCCTGAGTCCTGTTTATTACTATTTACCCTCCTATCTGTCCCTCTAACTATGGAGTCTCCTATAACTAGGCCTAATCTCTTATTCCCCCCACCCACCTGAGCATTCTCAGCAGTCTCACCCCCAGAGACCTGCTCCCTTTGGTCAGCTCCAGTTGATTCTTCCTCAACTGTAGCCTCCAAGACAGAAAATTTATTTTGGAGGGGAACAGCACCAGGGGATTGTCTCCCCGATTGCTTCTTACCCCTCCTCCTAATAGTTACCCAATTATCACTTATAGGAGTTACAATCTCTTTGTTACTCCTGCCTATATCCTCCTCAACCTCTCGAATTACTCTGAGCTCCTCTAATTCCAGCTCCAGCTCCTTAACACGATCCTCAAGGAGCTGCAAATGTGCACACTTCCTGCAGGTATAATCAGCAGGAACACTACTGGTGTCCCTCACCTCATACATACCGCAGGAGGTGCAATGTACTACCTGCACTGCCATCACTGTTACTTTAATTTGCAGGAGAGAAAAAAAACTTCACACACACTTTTATTATTAGGTTAGAGGAGGGGGGGAGGGTGGGATACTCTACCTGTGTAGAGTATCGGGTTACCTCTCTGGACCAATTTATAGAGTCAGAGAGAAAAACTACAACTACCGGCAGCCCCTAGTGACGACTTCCGGTTACAAGTTAGTTTAAATAAAAAACGGCAAAAACTACTCCCGCTCGCTGTTTTAAACAAAGAGAAAAGTTAAAAAACTACTTAACAATCGAACTTCTCGCTCTCCCAAATCGCTGCCTCTCCGTGCTGCTCCAATGGAACAATGAGGCCGATACCCAGAGGTTAGTACTTATATAGCTTAAAAAACTACAACTACCGGCAGCCTCCTAGTGACGACTTCCGGTTACAAGTTAGTTTAAATAAAAACGGCAAAAACTACTCCCGCTCGCTGTTCTAAACAAAGAGAAAGGCCAATATATCCTTGAAGGCCAATATATCCTTCTGCAAATAAGGGAATAAACTGCACACAGTACTCCAGCTGCAGCCTCATCAGTGCCCTGTAGAGTTGCAACAAGAGCTCCCTGCTTTTATATTCTATCCCCCTCACGATAAAGACCAACATCCCATTCGCCTTCTTCATCACCTGCTGCACCTGCAGATGGAGTTTTTGCAATTTGTGCACAAAGACCCCCAGGTCCCTCTGCACTATAGCATGCTGCAGATTTTCGCCATTTAAATAATAATACCTCTTAGTATTATTTGTACCAAAGTGGATAACCTCACACTTGCTAACATGATACTCCATCTGCCAGGTCCTCGCCCACTCACTCAACCTATCCAGATCCCTCTGCAGGTTTTCCATACCCTCCACGCAATTCACTTTCCCACTTATCTTTGTGTCATCAGCAAATTTTGACACCCTGCAGTCAGCCCCTTCCTCCAGATCGTCTATGTAAATGGTAAACAGTTGAGGCCCCAGCACCGATCCCTGTGGCACTCCACTAGTCATCAATTGCCAATCAGAATAGCACCCATTTATTCCAACTCTCTGGTGCCTGTGCGCAGAATGACACTGGGCAGATAAATGGAAATGATGGATCTTATCAAGTGAAAAAAATATAGAAGGAAGGATGGGGAGGGATGGGAGAGATGGAGAGAGGTAAGGAGGGGAAAAAAATGAAGAAAAGGTTGGAGGGAAAAAGGGATGGAAGGTAAGTTGGAAGGAGAGAAAAGGCGAGAGGGAAGGAGGGAGAGAAAGAGAGAGTAGGGAGGGAAGGGGGACGATGGGAGAGATGGAGGGATTTTCTTCTAAAAGTGAGTAAAGTGGAGAAGTGACATTGAGTTATTGACTGAATGACCCAACTGTTAATTCTGGGACAGAGAGAGCAGAGTGGTGATGCTGGGTGGGAAGGGGAGGGTGTGAGAATCCCAGGCCAGAACCCCAAGGTATATTGTGGAGTCAGACTAGACCCAACAACGTGCTATTTTGGCATAAATGTGAGGATAGGATGTTTTACTCCATGAATGATTTTACTAACAAGTTTGGGACCTTTATAGTAAAACAAACTTTATTTAATAACACAGTTTAAATATAACTCTAACAAATGAAGCAGTCTAACAATTAACAGTGGAACAATATTTAAAAATGAAAAGGAAACAACTTTAATTTCTAACTTATCGTTGTTGTTGTTCCAAATAAGCAACATTCCTCTTATAGACTTAAATGCCATTTTAAATGTAGTTAACAACCATAAATATACTTGCTCCAATTGTAAACAGCCTTGAAGTTTCAAAAAGTAATGAGTTTCAGTGCAGCTTGAAGAAGCCTTTGTCTTCAAATAGTTCCCAGATAGAATTAACTGCTTCCTGCAAACGTTGGTTGCTTTCTGCCACAAACCCCGCTCTGCACATAAACCACATCATCACATGGCCCTGTCAATCATCTAATCAGAAATCTCAGGGGAGCTTAAGTGAACAAAAGTCCATTAATTCTAACATGAGTAATTATCCTGATTTCCCAGCATCTGAGCTACATTCTGTCCAGGTATACTGTGGGCAATTCTCACACCATGTCATGCTAATTTTCTACTGTAGTGGGATGGGAAAACCTCGTGGCCAGCCATTTACAGGATTCGCCCATTCATTCCTGCCTTGCACATCTCCCAGCATCAAATTTCTGGCGCCATCAGAACTATACTAGAAAATAATTTATTTTAATCTTATTTATCTATTTGAATCTATTTTTCATGTAATTAGTGAGCCTGGGACAGAATTCACTAGGCCCGCTAGCCTTCTTCCCCACCATAGAACACTACAGCGCAGTACAGGCCCTTTGGCCCTCGATGTTGCGCCAGCCAGTGGACCCTCTAACCTAAACTATTCCAATATCATCCATATGCCTATCCACTGAACATTTGAATGCCCCCAAAGTAGGCGAGTCCACAACTGCTGCAGGCAGGGCATTCCACGCTCTCACCACCCTCTGTGTAAAGAACCTGCCTCTGACATCCGTCCTATAACTACCACCTCTTAATTTAAAGTTATGTCCCCTCGTGTTGGTCATCACCATCCGAGGAAAAAGGCTCTCACTATCCACCCTATCCAATCCCTTGATCATCTTATACGCCTCAATTAGGTCACCGCGTAACCTTCTTCTCTCTAATGAAAATAACCTCAGGTCCCTCAGCCTTTCCTCATAAGGCCTTCCCACCATACCAGGCAACATCCTGGTTAATAGAAACCAGTAGTGTTTCGCTCCAGTGGGGATGACACTGGCTTCAGACCTTCAAGGAAGTAGCAGGAGACACTACTGGAGTGAAGGGGGAACAATCAGGGTTCCGGGGGGTGGTGCCCACGGGGCACCTTGGCACTGCCCATTGGGCATGGGGCAGTGCCTTGGGTGCGAGGCCTGTGGGGGATGGGCCTGGGCCTGGGCCTGGGGACAATTGGTAGGGGTGGGAGGTCCCGCTGTTATTCTGCATTGGGATTAATGGAGGCAGGAAGGAGGCCAGCGATTGGGCCAGACTGGGGATCAGGGAACAGCTGGGGGGGAGAGGGAGGGTCTGCCTGCAGGCAGGGCGGTTTCTGGGAGGGGTGTTTGCTGGGAAAGTGGGGGGGCTTTGCCTGAAAACAGGGGGAGGGTGTTTATACTGTGGGTGGTGGGAGGGATTGTCAATGTGAGGAGGAGGGGACTGGAGATTGGGGTGAGCCAGTAAGCCGCCAGGGTGGCGGGTGGAATTCGGGGCTGGCGATCGAGCTGGCCAGCAAATGGGAGGCTAACAGTTCGGGGCCACTGTGTGTGCACAAAGTTCCAGAAATGTCAGCCTCATGGGTGGGAATAGGCCCTGCCTCCTGAAATCTAATGATATTCACGTTGGTAGCTGCTGCATTTCACAGAATGTGGGAGATTCTAGTGTGAATTCCTACTGAAAAAAATAGACTGAATTACTCCAGTTTTCCCACAAATTTAACACTTGGAATTTTTTTGGGAGAATTCTGGTGCCTGTCTGATTACCTGTATCATAAAAATGAGTTTTTAAACATTCCCTTCAAACACAAAAAGAATCATTTTAACTGCATGATTATCATCACAAATGGCTATGGTCAGACTGGTCTCTGCAGCAGCAAAATAGTCACTTCATTCAGGCTCCCTCCCTTGATATTGACAAAACAAAGGAGATTGTCATCAATTTCAGGAAGCGCAGAGGAGAATATGCCCCTGTCTACATCAATGGAGACAAAGTGGAAAGAGTCAAGAGCTCCAAGTTTTTAGGTGTCCAGATCACCAACAACCTGTCCTGGTCCCCCACATGCTGATAATATAGTTAAGAAAGTTCACCAACGCCTCTATTTTCTCAGAAGACTAAGGAAATTTGGCATGTTAGCCATGACTCTCTTTTACAGATGTGCGATAGAAAGCGTTCTTTCTGGTTGTATCACAGCTTGGTATGGCTCCTGCTCTGCCCAAAACCGCAAGGAATTACAAAAGGTCAAGAATGTAGTACAATCCATCACGCAAACCAGCTTTCCATCCACTGACTCTGTCTACACTTCCTGTTGCCTCAGAAAAGCAGCCAGCATAATTAAGAATCCTATGCACCCTGGACATTCTCTCTTCCACCTTCTTCTGATGGGAAAAAGATATAAAATCTGAGGTCACATATCAACCTTCTCAAGAACAGCATCGTTCCTGCTGCTGTCAGAATGGATTTACGTTGCATTAATTTGATCTTTCTCTACACCCCTAGCTATGACTGCAACATTACATTCTGCCCTCCCATCTTTCCTTCTCTATGAATGGTATGTTTTGTCTGTATAGTGTGCAAGAAACAATACTTTTCACTGTATGTTAATATATGTGACAACAGTAAATGAAATGAAATCAAATCATATCTCGCCATTATTTAACCAAAAACAACTTCACTCAATCAGTGGCAACCTTGGAATAGGAGAGGCTGTACCTCAATGAGAGTATGAACTCAATGAGAGTATGAACTCAATGAGAGTATGAACCTTCTGGAGAAGAGGGTAGCATGTTTCTCAACTAGGGAAAGTGTGGTTGAGAGTGGGCATGCTCACCTGTCAAAATGGCTTTCCAGTGTTTCTCCTGCATCTCGGGACAACAAAGATTTTTCAGAATTGGGAAGAACTCTTTGAACTGCATCAAAATCTCTTCAATGGTCAGCAGAATCTGATCATCAGCAGGTAAAGATCCTCGAATCTCCTCCACCATGGAGAATGATTTGTCCAACATTTCCTCCACCTCATTCGGATCGAGCTGAGGATATGATGCAGAGTCTGAGTGTCAGTGATATAATCTTGGAGACTCCGCTGCATACAATCCCTTCTAACAAGTTTCCACTCTTACCCAAAGCCTCTCAATGGTCCCCACCTTATTATTCCTCGCTCATCATCCTCCTCTTTTCACTAACCCAATCAAAATATACCAGAAATATTGGATATCAAAAGATTTGATAAGAGTGATGAATTTAAAAGTAATTAATATTTGTAAAAAAAATTACCAGGGAAATTGCAATTGTGTAATAATGAAATAATAGGATTACAATGCAACAAATCTGTGGAACTGATGGCCTACACCAAAGGGATAACAATTTTCCAAAAATCCCCAGATTCTAGAGTTGCCCGAGCAGGTTAGAAGTTAGTAAATGTAACAGTGTAATTTGAGAAAGGAGGAAGAGAGAAAATAGGGATCTACAGGCCGGTTAGCCTGACATCAGTCATTGGAAACATTGGAATTGGGAGCAGAATTTGGCAAATTCAGCTCTTCGAGCCTGCTCCGCCATTCAATCAGGCCATGGCTAATCTCTCACTGGTCTCAAATCCATCTCGGTAGATTCTTAATTCCAGATTTTTGTTATTAAATTCAAATTCCACCATCACTTTGGTGGGATTCACGCCTGGATCTTCAGAACATTGCTGAGTTTCTGGATTAATAGTCCCACAATAACACCACAAGGCCATCGTCTGCCCCAGGAACAGAAGGTAACAGTGGAAGAGTGTGTTTCTGAATGGAGGGCTATGACTAGTGGCATTCCTCAGGGATCAGTGCTGGGACCTTTGCTGTTTTTAAAATACATAAATAACTTGGAGGAAAATGTAAGTGGTTTGATAAGTAAATTTGTGGACAACACAAAGGCTGGTGGATTTGCGGATAACGATGTGTACCATCAGATGATACAGTAGGATATAGATCGATTAGAAGCTTGGGCACAGAGTTGGCAGATGGAGGTTAATCTGGGCAAATATGAGGTCATGCATTTTGGAAGGTCTAACTCAGACAGGAAATATAAGTAAATGGCAGAATCCTTGTGAGTATTGATAGGCAAAGAGATCTGGATGTACAGGTACACAGGTCACTGAAAGTGGCAATGGAGGTGGAGTTAAGAAGGCATATGGCATGCTTGCCTTCATCAGTCGGGGCATTGAGTTTAAAAATTGAACAAGTCATGTTGATGCTTTATAGGACCTTAGTTAGGCTGCATTTGGAATATAGCATTCCATTCTGGTCACCACACCAGAAGGATGTGGAGGCTTTGGACAGGATACAGAAAAGATTTACCAGGATGTTGCCTGGAATGGATGGCGTTAACTGTGAGCCGAGATTGGAGAAACCTGATTGGTTCTCGTGGAACAACGGAGGTTGAGGGGAAACCTGATAGAAGTCTACAAGATTATGAGAGGCATGGACAGTGGATAGTCAGAAGCTTTTTCCCAGGGTGGAAGAGTCAATTACGAGGGGGCACAGGTTTAAGGTACAAGGGGCAAAGTTTAAAGGAGATGTATAGGCAAGGTTTTTACACAGAGGGTGGTCGTTATCTGAAACTCAATGCAGGGGGAGGTAGTGGAAGCAGATACGATAGTGACTTTTAAAGGGCATCTAGATACATGAATAGGATTGGAATAGAGGGATATGGTCCCCGGAGGGATAGGGGGTTTTAGCTAAATTGAGCAGCATGGTCGGTGCTGGTTTGGAAGGCCGAAGGGCCTGTTCTTCTGCTGTAATTTTCTTTATTTCTCATTCTTTGTCCTTTTAAATGTTCTTTCTTATTTTTCAAACTGTGTGCAATAGATCAAGATTCTCCACGAAGGGAAACAACCTTTCAGCATCTACTCTGACAAATCCAATCAGAATCTAATATATTTCAATAAGATCAGACCTCAATCTTCTGAACTCCAATGAGTATACACCCAGTTTGGTCAATATTTTTCCACAGGATAATCCCCTATATCCCAAGGATCAGCCTGTGAATCTGAACTGTCTCCAATACAAGTTGTTGCAAATAGATCATTTATTTTAGGATATAACTTTGGGCATTGAAATGAAATTAAATGAAAACAGTTTTGCTGGAATTCTACTGCCTCATCCATCCATGACTCATAAGATCTTGCCCAAGGCCGAAGGAAAATGCCGTTCAGCGAACCTCGCCCACCCCGATAACATTCTGGCACTGGTTTGTGAAGCTGATAAGCTGATTTCTTTTATTTGTTCATTCATGGGATGCCCATCTGTAATTTCCCTGGACAAGGTGGTGGTGAGTAGTCTTCATACAGGACACATATAGGGTTAACATGGCACTGAGTACAGTACCACCATAGTCATGGAATTATACCTTACAGATAATGTCCTAGACACCACCATCGCCATCCCTGACTATGTCCTGTCCCATCAGCAGGACAGACTCAGCAGAGGCAGCAGCACAGTGGTATACAGTCGGGAGGGAGTTGTCCTGGGAGTTATGGAAACTTTGGATTCCATGAAGTCTCATGGTATCGGGTCAAACATGCGCAAGCAAATCTCCTGGTGATTATCATGTAGCTGATGAATTGAAGACCACTTAGAGGTCTTACTTAGAGCAGTAAGGGCACAGAAAGTGCTCTGGCTGGAGACTTCAATGGCTCAGTAGCAGCATAGAGTCCAAGCTGGCTGGATCCTAAAGGGTATTGTTGTCAGACTGGAAAAACGACAGGTGGTGAGGGAACCAACGAGAGGGGAAAAAGTACATAACCTGCCTGTCACACATGTATCTGTCCATGAGGGCATCGGGAAGAGTGACCACTGCACAGTCCCATTGTCACCGTGTTCTGTGGCACTATCACCGTGCTAAATGGGACAGACTTCAAACAGACCGAGCAACTCAATACCTGGGCATCCATGAGGCGCTGTGCTGAAGTCCATGTAAACACCATCCACCGCTCTTCCTTCGTCAATGTGTTCAGCTACATTTTCAAAGAACTCCACTAGGCTCGTAAGACATGAACTGCCCTTGACAAAGCCATGCTGACTACTTTTGATCATACTAAACATCTTATAAATCCTGTCCCTCAGAATCCTCTCCATCAAGTTATCAACTATTGAGGTCATACTTACCAATCAGACATTAACATGTCCAACACTACCTCTTTCATGATAGTTTCTAGATCCTCGCCTGCCGTAGCCTTCCTGTCATCAAGTTTTGACATGTTATTTGTGTTTTCCACTGTGAAGACCGACACAAAATCCCTGTTCAATGCCTCAGCCGTTTCCTCATTTCCAGTTATTACATCCCCCTTCTCATTCTCTAAAGGACCAATGTTTACTTTCACAACTGTTTTTTGTTATATATTTGTAGAAATGTTTGCTATCTTTTTATATTCTGAGCTAGTTTACTCTCACAATCCATCTTACCCTTTTGTACAGCTTTTTTCATGGCTTTCTGTTGACCTTTAAAGATTTCCCAATCCTGCGGGTTCCCACTAATTTCTGCCAATTTGGATGCATTTTCGTTCAATTCGATACCTCTATTTCATAGAACATCGAACAATACAGCACAAACAGGCCCTTCGGCCCACGAGTTGCGCCGATCACATCTACCAATCCACAGACCTATCTATAACCCCCTATCCTATTCTTTTCCATATACTCATCCAGAAGTCTCTTAAAAGACCCCAGTGAGTTTGCCTCAACAACCTCCGACGGCAGTCGGTTCCATTCACTCACCACCCTCTGAGTGAAAAACTTACCCCTAACATCCCCTCTGTATTTGCTTCCCTGCACCTTAAATCTGTATCCTCTCGTATTGACCATTTCAGCTCGGGGAAATAGTCTCTGAGAGTCCACCCTATCTATTCCTCTCAACATTTTATAAACCTCTATCAGGTCGCCTCTCAACCTACGTCTCTCCAGTGAGAAGAGTCCCAGCTCCCTCAACCTATCTTCATAAGGCCTGCCTCCCAATCCAGGCAACATCCTTGTAAATCTCCTTTGCACCCTCTCAGTAGCTCCACATCCTTCCTATAATGAGGCGACCAGAACTGCACACAGTACTCCAATGGGGTCTGACAAGAGTCTTATAGAGCTGCATCATTACCTCCTGACTCCTAAACTCTATTCCTCGATTAATGAAGGCCATTATACCGTACGCCTTCTTGACCACTTCCTCCACCTGCGAGGCTGATTTAAGAGTCCTATGGACCCGGACCCCGAGATCCTTCTACCCTACAACACAGCTAAGACTCCTACCCCTTATATTGTACTCCTTCATCCCATTATTCCTGCCAAAATGGACCACTACACATTTATCCGCGTTGAAGTCCATCTGCCACTTCTCCACCCAGTCTTGCATCCTGTCTATGTCCCGCTGCAACTTTTGGCATCCCTCCAGACCATCCACAACACCACCGACCTTTGTATCGTCGGCGAACTTACTAACCCATCCCTCCACTTCCTCATCCAGGTCATTTCCTCAGATATCCATGGCTGATTATTTCTTTTTCTACAGTACTCCCTTTTCACTGGTATTTACTTTTGCTGAGCACTGTGAAAGGTCACTTTGAAATCCTCCACTGTTCCTCAATTGTCCCACCATAAACATTTGAGATACAGAGTAAAGCTCCCTCTACACTGTCCCCATCAAACACTCCCAGGACAGGTACAGCATGGGGTTAGGTACAGGGTAAAGCTCCCTCTACACTGTCCCCCCCATCAAACACTCCCAGGACAGTACAGCACGGGGTTAGATACAGAGTAAAGCTCCCTCTACACTGTCCCCATCAAACACTCCCAGGACAGGTACAGCACGGGGTTAGATACAGAGTAAAGCTCCCTCTACACTGTCCCCATCAAACACTCCCAGGACAGGTACAGCACGGGGTTAGATACAGAGTAAAGCTCCCTCTACACTGTCCCCATCAAACACTCCCAGGACAGGTACAGCACGGGGTTAGATACAGAGTAAAGCTCCCTCTACACTGTCCCCCATCAAACACTCCCAGGACAGGTACAGCACGGGGTTAGATACAGAGTAAAGCTCCCTCTACACTGTCCCCATCAAACACTCCCAGGACAGGTACAGCACGGGGTTAGATACAGAGTAAAGCTCCCTCTACACTGTCCCCATCAAACACTCCCAGGACAGGTACAGCACGGGGTTAGATACAGAGTAAAGCTCCCTCTACACTGTCCCCATCAAACACTCCCAGGACAGGTACAGCACGGGGTTAGATACAGAGTAAAGCTCCCTCTACACTGTCCCCATCAAACACTCCCAGGACAGGTACAGCACGGGGTTAGATACAGAGTAAAGCTCCCTCTACACTGTCCCCCCATCAAACACTCCCAGGACAGGTACAGCACGGAGTTAGATACAGAGTAAAGCTCCCTCTACACTGTCCCCATCAAACACTCCCAGGACAGGTACAGCACGGGGTTAGATATAGAGGGTATGTAGATGAGTACAGTTTGTTGTTCTATCATTCTGAGTTTTGGGAGAGATAACACAATCTCATTATTGAAATGAGGAACGAAAGCAGCAAATTCAGTACAGTTGGATAGCGCTTGCACTGACTATGGGAGGATAGAATGGTGTCTAAGGTTTCAGTCGAACACTCTGCTAGATGAAGCCATTAGCAACGTGAGTGGGACGAGCCTTACCATCTTGTACAATGTCTTTTTCCAGTCTTTGATTCTCTCAGACACGGTACAAAAGAGGTTCCACAACTGCTGCCTCAAGCTGATATTCTTTTCCGTCACAGTGAGAAATGTTAAATCAAAGACTTCACCTGAACAAAGAGCAGAATGCAAAGAGTTACAGTTAGGGACAGGCAGCAGCCTCAGGTCTGCCTCCCCACATCAATCCCCATGCGCTGACCAACTAGCAGGAATTCAGCCAAGTCTCCATAAGCTGAAAGTTTTGATAACAAACTATGGAAGCGGTTTTACAGCTTTGCTCATCCCAAAAATGTAAAATCCCACCCAACGTCAACGGACTTTCCCATACTCCGCCTCTCATCCACTCCAATTCCCATACCGGGCACAATAGTGTCCTGAGACACTGACTAAGACACATACACTCACTCACATACACACACACACAGACACACACACACAGAAACACACATACACACACACTCACACAGAAACACACGTACACCTTCACACAGAAACACACACACACATACACACACACATACAACACGCTCACAGGCACATTCACATGTCTGTGACCTCTTAACCCCAGACACGGCAAACTGTGACCTCTCAACGCCAGACACGGCACTGTGACCTCTCAACTCTAGACATGGCAAACTGTGACCTCTCAACCCCAGACACGGCAAACTGTGACCTCTCAACCCCAGACACGGCACTGTGACCTCTACAACGGCAGACAGGCATCTGCTACCTTTTATAGTTTTCACGGATTGGCTGATTTGCTGCAGCGAATCCGCCAGTGACAAGAATTTTGTTTTTATCTGTTGTAACAAGGGCAGAATAACAATTCCACTCTGTAACGGATCCAAGAAGGGGCCAGAGGTGACGGTGGAATTTATGATCTGCACCTCGGAGGCAAGGTGTCTAAAACTGTGCTCCAACTTGTCAATGATGTCATCCTTATGTTTTATGGTGAACTCTGAGGCTTCCTTACACACTTCGAGGAAAGTATTCCAAAGGTATTCAACCTAGTGAGAGATCAGAGTGTCAGCACACAGTAACCATGAATATTTCTGCATGTGGATTAAACACCGCCTTTATCAGGAAAGTCTAGAAACTTCCACCTATTTTAAGAACATTAGAATTTTATTCACTCCTTCAGCCCGTTCCCCAGTTATTTAGATCACGCTGATCTGTACTTTAACTTCATTTACCTAGATTGGTTCTGTAACCCTGAGCTTCTTATCCAAGGGAAATCTATCAATCTTACTTTCGATATTTGCAGTTTATTGCCAGCATTTGGATGCAAGGATTCCAGAACTCACTTCCCTGTCTGAACAAATGCTTCTTGATGTCACCTCTGAATGGCCTGGGTCCAATTTTAAGATTCTGCTCTCTTGTTCTGAATGTTTCTCCTTTTTGACCCTGTCAAATTCTTTAATCATCTTAAACCTCCTGATTAGACCATCCGTTACTCAAGGGGGAACAAATGGAATTGGTGCAACAACAGCAGAAAGTCAAGCTCATAGCCGACAGGCAGGACCCAGCCCAAACCCTGGAACCCACAATCCCTATTTTTCAGCTGATTCAGAATTCTAGGTTTCCTACCTGTTCTTCTTCCTTGTCCATGAATGAGGAATGTTGCAGGAACTCCAGGCGGACTATCTGGATGAGGGACAATGTGGAATCCATCTGCTGCTGGAACTCAAGACCCTTATGATTGTACAGCTCCAGCTGAGAAAGAAGAAGAGGTTCATCAGAAAGGTTCAGAGATGGGTAGGTGGGGGGGAAAGGGGGGGCAGTGAGGAGATGGGTCTCCCTGATTGCTTGGTCAGGGGAACACACACTGCCAGTGAGGTTTACTGCGTCAATACCAAGAAGAAAGTTTAATATCCATACATTCGCAAATCTTCAGAAGTGATAGGGCAAATTGATAAGTGCTAAAAGAAAGCTTACTTGCGATTATAAAACAAGGAATAGAATCTGAACACAGGGTACTTAAGGAAGTGGCCGTAGAAACAGTAGATTATTTTCCAAAATTCTTTGGACTCTGGAATAGATTGGAGGGTAGCTAATGTAAGTCCGTTATTCAAAAATGGAGGTAGAGAGAAAACAGGGAACTATAGAGGAGTGAGCCTAATGTCGATACTGGGGAAGTTGCTGAGCAAATGTGAGGTTATCCACTTTGATAGAAATAATAGTAGGAGGGATTATTATTTAAAGAGTAAAAAACTGCAACATGCTACAGTGCAGAGGGACCTGGGGGTCCTTGTGCATGAATTGCAAAAACCCAGTTTGCAAGTGCATTAAGTGATCAAGAAAGCGAATGGAATGTTGGACTTTATAGTGAGGGGGATAGAATATAAAAGTAGGAAGATCTTGATGCAACTGCACAGGGCACTGGTGAGGCTACAACTGGAGTACTGTGTGCAGTTTTGATCCCTTATTTGTGAAAGGGTATATTGGCCTTGGAGGGAGTGCAGAGAAGGTTCACCAGGCTGATACCGGAGATAGGGTAGATGCAGAGAGATTCTTTCCGCTTAGAAAGAAAAACAGAACTACAGGGCACAGCCTCAAAATAAGGGGGGTGCAGTTTAGAACAGAGTTGAGGGGGAACTTCTTCACTCAAAGGATGGTAAATCTCTGGAATTCTCTGCCCATTGAAGTGGTGGAGGTTACCTCGTTGAATATGTTTAAGTTAACGGTAGATAGGTTTCTGATAGACACAGGGATTAAGGTTTATGGGGAGAAAGTGGGAAAGTGGAACTGATCCACTTCAGATCAGCGATGATCTTATTGAATGATGGGGCAGGCTCGAGGGGCTGGATGGCCGACTCCTGCTCCTATTTCTTATGTTCTTATGAGTCCGTTATCAATGATTTCATAACTCAGCATTTGGAAAGCAGTGGGATAATCAGATACAGTCAGCATGGACTTACAAAAGGGAAATCATGCTTGACAAATCTACCGGAATTTTTTAAAAATGTAACTAATTGAGTTGACTGAGAAGAATTAGTGGATGTGATTTATTTAGACTTTCAGAAGTGGTTTATTTAGACTTTGACAAGCTCCCACATAACAGACTACTATGTAAAGTTAAAGCACTTGGGATTGCGGGTAATGTCTTGAAATGGATAGAAAGCTGGTTAGCAGATAGGGAGCAAAGAGTTGGCATAAATGAGTCTTTTTCCAATTGTCTGAGACTAAAACACCTCATTCACCTGACGAAGAGGTCGAAACACCTCGAAAGCTTGTGAGTTTACTATCAAATAAATCGATTGGACTTAAACCTGATGTTGGACTTCTTACCGTGTTTACCCCAGTCCAATGCCGGCATCTCTACATCTTTTTCCAATTGGCAGTCAGTGACTAGTGGGGTTCTGCAGGGATGTGTGTGAGGATCCCAACTGTTCATATTATATATTAATGATTTGGAAAACGGAACTGAATGTATTATCTCCAAATTTGCAGGTGATAAAAAGTTGGCTGGGAGGGTGTGAGGAGGATGCCAAGATGCTTCACTGTGCTTTGGACAGGCTGAATGTGTGGGCATCCGCATGGCAGATGCAGAATAATGTGGATAAATGTGAGATTATCCACTTTGGTAGCAATAACAGGAAGACAGATTATTAATCTTGGGACTGATGTGAGGAGAAATTTCTTCACCAGAGGTTGGTGAATGTGTGGAATTCACTCCCACAGAAAGTAGTTGAGGTCAAAACAGTGTCTGATTTCAAAAATTAGATATCATTCTTGGGGATACAGGGATATAGGGAGAAGGGGGTGGTAAAGATATTGAATTCGATGATCAGCCATGATCAAAATGAATGACAGAGCAGGCTTGAAGGGCCGATTAGCCTCCTCATGCTTTTGTTTTCTATAAATGTAGAGAAAATCTTTTCTCTCGTGGGACTGAGCAAAACTCAGGGTCATAAATGCAATATAGTCACTATTAAATCCTGTGGGAAATTCTGGAGAAACTTCTTTTACCAGGAAGTGGGGAATGCGAAACTCAATTCTCACAGGGAGTATTTGAGGTGAATATTGCTGATATATTTACAGGGAAGTTGGATAAACATATGAGAGAGAAATTAGTAGAAGGTTATAAAGAAAAGAGACAGATATGCATTTCAATAGCTCCTTCTTCTGACTTCAGAATGTCCGAAAGCTGTAGTGTAGTTATTGTTGTGACAGATACACCGATTGGGTGAGAATGCAGGCGGGAAACAGAAATATAGAAGATAAAAGTAGAAGGAGGCCATTTGGCCCTTTGAGCCTGTTCTATCATTCATTAAGATATGGTTAATCATAGATCAATGGTCCAATCTTGCTTTCTCCCCATAACCTTTGATTCCATTCACCCCAAATGCTATATCCAGCTGCTTCTTAAATACATTCAATGTTTTGGCATCTTCCAAATTCTACTTCCTGTGGTAATGAATTCCACAGGCTCACCACTCTTTGGGTGAAGAAATGTCTCCTCACCTCCGTTCTAAATGGTCTACTCTGAATCTGTGACCCCTGGTTCTGGATTCCCCCACCATCAGGAACATCCTCCCTGCGTCTAACTTGTCTAATCCTGTTAGAATTTTATAAGTCTCTATGAGATCCCCTACTCATTCCTCTGAACTTCAGCAAAAACAATCCTAACCTGGTCAGTCTCTCCTCTTACATCAGTCCCACCATTCCTGGAATCAGCCTGGTAAACCTTCGCTGCACTCCCTCGAGAGCAAGAACATTCTTCCTCAGAAAAGCAGACCAAAACTGCACACAATACTCTAGGTGTGGCCTCACCAAGGCCCTGTATAATTGCAACAATACACCCCTGCTCCTATACTCGAAACCTCTTACAATGAAGGCCAACATGGCATTTACCTTCTTTACCGCCTGCTGCACCTGCATGCTTACCTTTAGTGACTGGTGCACACTCCCCTCTCCCAATTTACAGCCATTTAGGTAGCAATCTGCCTTCTTGTTTTTGCTTCCGAAGTGGATAACCTCACACTTACATGTGCAGTGGACAATGCGGAATCTGTTGATGTGGTGTATCTGAATTTCCAGAAGGTATTTAACAAGGTGCTGCACCAAAGGCATATGCTGCACATAAGATAAAGATGCACAGTGTTATAGGTAATGTATTAGCAAGGATAGAGGATTGATTAACTAACAGAAAGCAAAGAGTTGGTGATCAGTGGCTAGTGATGTGCCTCAGGGATCAGTGTTGGGGCTGCAATTGTTTATGATTTATACAGAGGATTTGGAGTTGGAGACCAAGTGTAGTGTGTCAAAATTTACAGATGACACGAAGACGGGTAGCAGAGTGAAGTGTGCAGAGGACACTGAGAGTCTGTGAAGGGATATAGATAGTGTAAGTGAGTGGGTAAGGGTCTGGCAGATGGAGTACAATGTTGGTAAATGTGAGGTCATCCATTTTGATAGGAATAACAGCAAAATGGACTATTATTTAAATGGTAAAAGATTGCAGCATGCTGCTGTGCAGAGGGACCTGGGTGTCCTTGTGCAGGAATCTCAAGGAGTTGGTTTGCAGGTGCAGCAGGTAATTAAGAAGGCAAATGGAATTTTGTCCTTCATTGCTAAAGGGATGGAGTTTAAAAACAGCAAGGTTATACTGCAGCTGTATAAGGTGCTGGTGAGGCCACACCTGGAGTTACTGTGTACAGTTTTGGTCTCTTTACTTGAGAAAGGATATACTGGCACTGGAGGGGGGGCAGAGGAGATTCACTAGGTTGATTCTGGAGTTGAGAGGGTCGGCTTATGAGGAGACACTGAGTAGACTGGGGCTATATTCATTGGAATTCAGAAGAATGAGGGAAGATCCCATAGAAACACATAAGGTTAGGAAGGGAATAGATAAGATAGAAGCAGGAAGTTGTTTCCACTGGTGAGTGAAACTAGAACTAGACATGGCCTCAAAATAAGGGGGAGCAGATTTAGGACTGAGTTGAGGAGGAATGTCTTCATACAAAGGGTTATGAATCTGTGGAATTCCCTGCTCAGTGAAGCAGCTGAGACTACCTTATTGTATGTTTTTAAGGCAAGGATAAATAATTTTTTGAACGGTAAAGGCATTGAGGGTTATGATGAGTGGGCAGGTAAGTGGAGCTGAGTCTTATTAGTCTAACTGAATGGTGGAGCAGCCTGGACAGGCAGATGATTTACTCCTGCTCCTAGTTCTTATATTCATATGTTCTTATCCAAATTATACTGCATCTGCCATTGATTAACCCACTCACTCAACCTGTCCAGATCACTCTGAAGGATTTCTGCATTCTCGTCACAGTTCACCCTCCCACCCAATTTGGTATCATCTGCAAACTTTGAGATGTTACATTTTGTTCCCTCATCCAAATCATTAATATATATTGTGAATAGCTGGGATTCCAGCACTGATCCCTGTGGCACCCACTAGTACTGCTGCCAATTTGAAAAGCACCCATTAATTCCTACTCTTTGCTTCTTCTCTGCCAACCAGTTTTCTATCCATCTCAATACACTTCCTCTAACCCAATGCGCTTTAATCTTGCACGATAATCTCTTATGTGGGACTTTGTCAAACACTTTCTGAAAGTCCAAATATATCACATTGACTGGCTCCCCCTTGTCAACTCTACTAGTTACATCTTCAAAGAATTCCAACAGATTTGTCAAGCATGGTTTTCCCCTTCATAAACCCATGCTGACTCTGTCTAATCCTGCCACTGTTTTCTAAATGCTCCGCTATTAAGTTGTTGTTAATGCAGATTCACGCATTCACGCAGAGTGCTGGAAATGTAGCTATGGAGAGCACTGAGGTACAGGGTTGCAAATTGGGAAGTATTGTAGTAGATAGGGAGGATGTGTTAGAAATTCTCGAGGGTTTGAAGTTGGATAAGTCCCCGGGGCCGGACGGGATTTACCGTAGGATTCTCTGGGAGGCAAGAGAGGAGATTGCAGAGCCTCTGGCTCTGATCTTCAGGTCCTCGTTGGTTACGGGTGTGGTTCCGGAGGACTGGAGGATGGCGAATGTGGTCCCATTGTTTAAGAAGGGGAAGAGGGACCTTCCTGGGAATTATAGGCCAGTGAGTCTTACTTCTGTGGTGGGCAAGGTATTGGAGGGAATTATTAGGGATAGGATTTATAGTTATTTAGAGAGAAATGAATTGATTGGGGATAGTCAGCATGGTTTCGTGAAGGGTAGGTCATGCCTACTAACCTCATTGAGTTTTTTGAGAAAGTGACCAGAGAGGTGGATGGGGGTAAGGCGGTTGATGTAGTATATATGGACTTTAGTAAGGCGTTTGATAAGGTGGCCCCTGGAAGACTTCTACAGAAAATGCAGATGTGTGGAATAGAGGGTGAGTTAGCTAATTGGATTAGGAATTGGCTGGCAGATAGAAGACAGAGGGTGGTGGTTGATGGGAGATATTCATCGTGGAGTTCGGTGACAAGTGGTGTGCCTCAGGGGTCTGTTTTGGGGCCCCTGCTGTTTGTAATTTTTATAAATGATCTGGATGAGGGTATTGAGGATGGATCAGTAAATTTGCAGATGACACTAAAGTCGGTGGAGTGGTAGATAGTGAAGAGGGGTGTTATAGTTTGCAGAGAGACTTGGAAAAGTTGCAGAGCTGGGCCGAGAGGTGGCAAATGGAGTTTAATGTGGAAAAGTGAGGTAATGCACTTTGGCAGGAACAATAAATGTGTAGAGTATAGGGCTAATGGTAGGGCTCTTAATAGTGTTGAGGAACAGAAGGATCTTGGTGTATGTGTCAATAGATCCTGAAAGTAGGCAGTCAAGTGGATAAAGTTGTTAAGAAGGCATATGGAGTCTTAGCTTTTATTGGTAGGGGGATTGAATGTAGGAGCCGCAGCATCATGTTGCAACTGTACAAAACTCTAGTGCGGCCGCACTTGGAGTATTGTGTGCAGTTCTGGTCCCCACATTATAAGAAAGATGTGGAGGCATTGGAGAGGGACAGAGGAGGTTTACCAGGATGTTGCCTGGTATGGAGGGCAGGTCTTATGAAGAGAGGCTGAGGGATTTGAGGTTGTTTTCGTTAGAAAGGAGGCGGCTAAGAGGGGACCTAATCGAAACATATAAGATGATTAGAGGTTTAGATAGGGTGGACAGTGATAGCCTTTTCCTAGGATGGAGAAAGCTAGCACGAGGGGACACAGCTTTAAATTAAGGGGTATGAGTTATAGGCCGGATATCAGAGGTAGGTTCTTTACTCAAAGAGTGATTAGGGAGTGGAATGCCCTGCCTGCAGATGTTGTAGATGCGCCAAGTTTGGTGGCGTTTAAGAGGTTAATTGATAAGTATATGGAAGAGAAGGGAATGGTTTAGTTTGGAGGGGCATTGCTTTTTATTTTGGTCGGCACAACATCGAAGGCCGAAGGGCCTGTTCTGTGCTGTATTGTTCTATAATGGATAGAACTTTTCCACTTTCTGGTTTATAATTCCCTGTTTTCTTTCTACTTCCCTTTTTGAATATTGGAATGAGATTCGCTACCCTCCAATTTTTAGGGACTGTTCCACAGTCGACAGAATCCTGGAAGGTGACCACCAATGCATCCACTATTTCTAGACCCACTTCCTTCAGTACTCTGGGATGAAGATTATCCGGCCTTGGGGATTTATCCACCTTCAATCCCAGCAATTTTCCCAACACCATTTCTCTACTAATATTAATCTCCCTTAGTTCTTCTCTCTCACTAAACCGTGCATTCTCCAACATTTCTGGCATCTGATTTGTGTCTTTTGTGAAGACAGAACCAAAGTGTGTGTTCAGTCGCTTGGCCATTTCTTTGTGCCCCAATTATACATTCCCCTGTTTCTGTCTGTAGGGGACCTATATTTGTCTTCATCAATCTCTTTCTCTTCGCATATCCATAGAAACTCTTAGTGTCAGTCTTTATGTTCCCTGCTGGCTTACTTTCATATTGTACTTTCCCCTTTTTAATCAATCCCTTGGTCCTTCTTTGCTGAATTCTAAACTGCTCCCAATCCTCAGACCTGTTATTTTTCTTGGCCAATCTGTATGCTTCTTCCTTGGATCCTCTCTCTAATTTCCTTTATAAGCCATGGATTGGCCCTCTTACCCATTTTGTTTTTGTGCCAGGCAGGAATAAGCAGTTGCTGCAGTTCCCCCATGAGTTCCCTAAATGTTTGCCACTGCCATCCACTGTCATCCCTTTAAGTAACTCTCCCCAATCTTTTAAAGCCAACTCATGCCTCATAGTTTCCTTTATTAAGATTCAGTACCCTCTTCTCCGAATCAATTACTTCACTCTCCATTTTGATAAAATATTCTATCATGTAATGGTTGCTCATCCCCAAGGGATCTCGTACAGCTAGATTAGCAATGATTCCCTCCTCATTACACAGTACCCAGTCTGAAATGGCCTGATCTATAGTTGTTCTTCCACATATTGGTCAAGAAAACCATCCTCATGAGGGGATCATGAGTCTTGGGAGTCCCTGGGAAGTGTGTAAATAGATGATGATATTGATGTACTAGTTTTTATCCTACAGATGCTTTGGTCCATCTTGTTGTCTAACAAGGGGCATACACGCAATAGAACATAGAACATTACAGCGCAGAACAGGCCCTTCAGCCTTCGATGTTGCGCCGACCAATTAAGAAAAAGCAATGACCCTCTAACCTAAACCATTCCCTTTTCATCCATAAACTTATCTACTAACCTCTTAAACGCCAGCAAACTTGGCGCATCTACAACTGCAGCAGGCAGGCATTCCATACCCTTACCACCCTCTGGGTAAAGAACCTACCTCTGACATCCGTCCTATAACTACCACCCTTAATTTAAAGCTATGTCCCCTCGTGCTAGCTTTCTCCATCCTAGGAAAAAGGCTATCACTGTCCACCCTATCTAAACCTTAATCATCTTATATGTTTCAATAAGGTCTCCTCTTAGCCGCCTTCTTTCTAACGAAAACAACCTCAAATCCCTCAGCCTCTCTTCATAAGACCTGCCCCCCATACCAGGCAACATCCTGGTAAACCTCCTCTGTACCCTCTCCAATGCCTCCACATCTTTTTTATAATGCGGGGACCAGAACTGCACACAATACTCCAAGTGCGGCCGCACTAGAGTTTTGTACAGTTTGCAACATGACGTTGCGGCTCCGAAATTCAATCCCCCTACCAATAAAAGCTAAGACTCCGTATGCCTTCTTAACAACCTAATCGACTTGATTGCCAACTTTCAGGGATCTCTGCATATATACACAGAGATCCCTCTGTTCGTCAAAACTATTAAGAGTCCTACCATTAGCCCTATACTCTACACATTTGTTATTCCTGCCAAAGTGAATTACCTCACACTTTTCCGCATTAAACTCCATTTGTCACCTCTCGGCCCAGCTCTGCAACTTGTCCAGGTCCCTCTGCAAACTAGAACACCCCTCTTCACTATCTACCACTCCTCCGACTTTGGTGTCATCCGCAAATTTACTAATCCATCCTTCAATATCCTCATCCAGATCATTTATAAAAATTACAAACAGCAGAGGCCCCAAAACAGATCCTTGAGGTACACCACTTGTAACCGAACTCCATGATGAATAATTTCCATCAACCACCACCCTCTGTCTTCTTTCAGCTAGCCAATTCCTAATCCAATTAGCTAAATCACCCTCAATCCCATACATCTGCATTTTCTGCAGAAGTCTTCCATGGGACACCTTATCGAACGCCTTACTAAAGTCCATATATACCCCCATCCACCTCTTTGGTCATTTTTCAAAAAACTCAATAAGGTTAGTAAGGCACGACCTACCCTTCACAAAACCATGCTGACTATCCCCAATCAATTCATTTCTCTCTAAATAACTATAAATCCTGTCCCTAATAATTCTTTCCAATACTTTGCCCACAACAGAAGTAAGACTCACTGGTCTATAATTCCCAGGAATTCTCTATTCCCCTTCTTGAACAATGGGACTACATTCGCTATCCTCCAGTCTTCCGGCACTATATCCGTAACCAACGACGACCTGAAGATCAGAGCCAGAGGCTCTGCAATCGCCTCTCTCGCCTCCCAGAGAATCCTAGGGTAAATCCTGTCCGTCCGCGATGGGTCGTGAGAGGGCTGCTCTTGGATTTTTTTTCGAGAGTATCCTAGTGCTTCACATCGTTAGTGTATGCTTGCCCTGGACCATCTGATGGGCAACACGACACCTCAGTGACTATCGCTGTGCTGTGCAGATACGTGGATTTGGGCCTGTGTCTGTGGGAATTTGCGCATTCTCCCCGTGCTTGCGTGGGTTTTCTCCGGGAGCTCCGGTTTCCTCCCACATCCCAAAGAGGTGCTCTTAGGCTAATTGGCAAAACAAATTCTCCCTAAATTGTCTCAAATTTGGTTTTTAATCCATAGATCTATAAACATGGATAGGGATCGCGGGTAGAGGTGGGAACATCGGGGTGGCAGCGCTGGCTCGTTGGGCCAAAGGGCCTGTTTCCCGTGCTGTTTTGTTCTTTGTTCTTTGATCCTGTAAACACTCCAGGAATTCCTCCTCTATGGCACTGTGGCTAATTTGATTTGCCCAAACTATGTGCAAATTAAAATCACCGTTGATCACTGATGTTCCCTCATCACATGCACCTCTAACTTTGTGTTTAATGCTATTCCTAACACCATCACTGCAGTTTTGAAGGTCTGTATGTGACACCCACTAATGTTTTTTGCCCCTTGGTACTTCTCAGCTCTACCCATACAGATTCCATATTGTCAGAGCTAATATCCTTTCTCACTAGAAGAGGCTCATCTGGATGCTAGTATGAGTTGGCTGGTTGAATGGCCTGTTTCTGTGGTGTAAGTATTGTGTATTTCTATAAACATCCCAATGTTTGGGTCAGTCATCAAGAATAATTAGTAATGAAACGTAATTAAGTAATTAAGCTGGACTGTATGGTTACCAACTCCCATAAGACCATACATAAGACGGAGGAGCACAATTAGGCCACTTGGCCCATCGAATCTGCTTTGCCATTCAATCATGGCTGTTTTTTTTTCTCATCCCCATTTTCTGCCTTTTCCCCATAACCCCTGATCCCCTTATTAATCAAGAACCTATCTATCTCTGTTTTAAAGACACTCAATGACCCGCTCTCCACAGCCTTCTGCGGCAAAGTTCCACAGGTTCACCACTCTCTCGCTGAAGAAATTCCTCCTCATCTCTGTATTAAAGAATCGTCCCTTTAACCTGAGACTGTGCCCTCTGGTTCTAGTTTTTCCTATAAGTGGCTCATGTTGTTCCATTGTTTAAAAAAGGTTCCAAAAGAAATCCGGAAAATTACAGGCCAGTAAATTTGACGTCGGTGGTTGGCAAGTTATTGGAAGATGTGATAAGGGATAGGATCTATAAATATTCGGATAGACAGGGACTTATTAGGAAGAGTCAACATGGCTTTGTGCGTGGTAGCTCATATTTGACCAATCTATTACAGTTCTTCGAGGAGGTCACCAGGAAAGTGGATGAAGGGAAGATGGTGGATGTTGTGTATCTGGATTTCAGCAAGGCCTTTCACAAGGTCCCTCATGGGAGGTTAGTTAGAAAGACTCAGATGGGGAGGTTGTAAATTGGATTAGACATTGGCTCAATGGAAAAAGCCAGAGAGTGATTGTGGAGTATTGCTTCTCTGAGTAGAGGCCTGTGACTAGTGGAGTGTCACAAGAATTGGTGTTGGGTCCATTGTTGTTTGTCATCTATATCAATGATCTGGATGATCATGTGGCAAATTGGATCAGCAAATTTGCCGATGATACAAAGATTGGAGGTGTAGTGGACAGTGAGGAAGATTTTCAAAGTTTGCAGAGGGATTTGGTCCAGCTAGAAAATTGGGCTGAAAAATGGCAAATGGAATTTAACGCAGACAAGTAAATTGCCTGATTATAGGCTAGCTGATAGAAGACAGAGGGTGGTGGTTGATGGGAAATATTTAACCTGGAGTGCAGTTACAAGTGGTGTATCTCAAGGATCTGTTTTAGGGCCACTGCTGTTTGTCATTTTTATAAATGACCTAGATGAGGGTGTAGAGGGTTGGATTAGTAAATTTGCTGACGGTACCAAAGTGGGGGGAGTTGTAGACAGCGAGGATGGATGTTACAGTTTGCAGAGACATAGATAGGTTGCAGAGCTGGGCCGTGAGGTGGCAAATGGAATTCAATACGGATAAGTGTGAGGTGATTCACTTTGGTCGGAATAACAGGCATATGAAATATAGGGCTAATGGAAGGACCCTTAATAGTGTTGTGGAGCAGAGGGATCTTGGGGTACAAGTACATAGCTCTTTGAAAGTTGGCACCCAGGTTGATAAAGTTGTTAAGAAGGTGTACGGTGTGTTAGCCTTTATTGGTAGAGGGATTGAATTTAGGAGCCGTGAGGTTATGTTACAACTGTACAAAACTCTGGTGCGGCTGCACTTGGAGTATTGCGTACAGTTCTGATCGCCGCATTATAAGAAAGATGTGGAAGCATTGGAAAGGGTGCAGAGGAGGTTTACCAGGATGTTGCCTGGTATGGTGGAAGGCCTTATGAGGAAAGGCTGAGGGACCTGAGGTTATTTTCATTAGAGAGAAGAAGGTTACGTGGTGACCTAATTGAGGTGTATAAGATGATCAAAGAACTGGATAGGATGGATAGGGTGAGCCTTTTTTCCTCGGATGGAGATGACCAACACGAGGGGACATAACTTTAAATTAAGAGGTGGTAGTTATAGGACGGATGTCAGAGGTAGGTTCTTTACACAGAGGGTGGTGAGGGCGTGGAATGCCCTGCCTGCAGCAGTTGTGGACTAGCCTACTTTGGGGGCATTCAAATGTTCGGTGGATAGGCATATGGATGATATTGGAATAGTTTAGGTTAGAGGGTCCACTGGCCGGCGCAACATCGAGGGCCGAAGGGCCTGTACTGCGCTGTAATGTTCTATGTTCTAAGTGTGAGGTATTGCACTTTGGAAGGACAAACCAAAGTAGAACATAGAAGGTAAATGGTCGGACACTGAAGAGTGCAGTTGAACAGAGGGATCTGGGAATACAGGTACAGAATTCCCTAAAAGTGACATTACAGATGGATAGGATCGTAAAGAATGCTTTTGGTACATTGGCTTTTATAAATCGGAGTATCGAGTATAAAAGTTGGAGTGTTATAGTAAGGTTATATAAGGCATTGGTGAGGCTGAATTTAGAGTATTGTGTACAGTTTTGGTCACCTAGTTACAGGAAGGATGTAAATAAGGTTGAAAGAGTGCAGAGAAAGTTCACAAGGATGTTGCTGGGACTTGAGAAGCTGAGTTACAGAGAGAGAGATTGAATAGGTTAGGACTTTATTCCCTGGAGTGTAGAAGAATGAGGGGAGATTTGATAGAGGTGTATAAGATTTTGATGGGTATCGATTGAGTGAATGCAAGCAGGCTTTTTCCACTGAGGCTCGGGGAGAGAAAACCCAGAGGGCATGGGTTAAAGGTGAAAAGTTTAAAGGGAATATTGGGAGGTGGGGGGAGGGGGGGGCTTCTTCACGCAGAGCATGGTGGGAGTGTGGAATGAGCTGCTGGATAAAGTGGTAAATGTGGGGTCACTTTTAATTTTTAACAAAAACTTGGATTGGGATCATGGATGAGAGGGTGTGGAGGGATATGGTCCAGGTGCAGGTCAGTGGAGCTAGGCAAAAAAAATGGTTCGTTACAGACAAGAAGGGCCAAAAAGCCTGTTTCTGAGCTGTAATTTTCTATGGTTCTATGGAAACAATCTTTCCACATCCACTCTAGCCAGGCCTCACAGTATCTTGTAAGTTTTGATCAGATCCCCCTCATCTTTCTGAACTCCAACGAGTACAGACCCGGAGTCCTCAACCACTTCTCACATGATAAGTTCTTCATTCCAGGGATCATTCTTGTGAACCCTCTCTGGTCCCTTTCCAAGATCCAAATCCCTAGATTTGGAGCCCAAAATTGCTCACAATATTACAAGCCTTATACAGCCTCAGCAGTATATCCCTGCTTTTGTGTTCTAGGCCTCTTGACATGAACGTTAACATTGCATTTGCCTTCCCAACTGCTGATTGATCCCGCACCTACTGTTAAGAGAATCTTGAACAAGGACTTTTCTCATAATCCAACGCCCTCATCTCCGGTATCAGCCTAGTAAACCTTCTCTGCACTCCCTCCATGGCCAATATATCCTTCCTTGAATGCGGCGACCAAAACTGCACACAGTACTCCAACTGTGGCCTCACCAGTACCCTATACAGCTGCAACAGAACCTCCCTACTTTTATATTCTATCCCCCTCGCTATAAAGGCCAACATTCCATTCGCCTTCTTGATCACTTGCTGCACCTGCAGACTGAGTTTTTGCGATTCGTGCACAAGGACCCCCAGATCCCTCTGCACCGTCGCATGCTGCAGCTTTTCTCCATTTAAGTAGTAATCCTTCCTTGATTGGCAATCAAGTCGATAAGGTTGTTAAGATGGCATATGGAGTCTTAGCTTTTATTGGTAGGGGCATTGAATTTCGGAGCCGCAACGTCATGTTGCAACTGTACAAAACTCTAGTGCGGCCGCACTTGGAGTATTGTGTGCAGTTCTGGTCCCCGCATTTTAAGAAAGATGTGGAGGCATTGGAGAGGGTACAGAGGAGGTTTACCAGGATGTTGCCTGGTATGGAGGGCAGGTCTTATGAAGAGAGGCTGAGGAATTTGAGGTTGTTTTCGTTAGAAAGAAGGTGGCTAAGAGGAGACCTTATTGAAACATATAAGATGATTAGAGGTTTAGATAGGGTGGACAGTGATAGCCTTTTTCCTCGGATGGAGAAAGCTAGCACGAGGGGACATAGCTTTAAATTAAGGGTTGGTAGTTATAGGACGGATGTCAGAGGTAGGTTCTTTACCCAGAGGGTGGTAAGGGTATGGAATGCCCTGCCTCCTGCAGTTGTAGATGCACCAAGTTTGGTGGCGTTTAAGAGGTTAGTAGATAAGTTTATGGATGAAAAGGGAATGGTTTAGGTTAGAGGGTCATTGCTTTTTCTTAATTGGTCGGCGCAACATCGAAGGCTGAAGGGCCTGTTCTGCGCTGTAATGTTCTATGTTCTATGTTACTACCATTATTCTTACCAAAGTGGATAACCTCACACTTGCTAACATTATACTCCATCTGCCAGTTCCTCGCCCATTCACTCAACCTATCCAGATCCCTCTGCAGCTTTTCCACACCCTCCACGCAATTTGCTTTTCCACTCATCTTTGTGTCATCAGCAAATTTTGTCACCCTGCACTCAGCCCCTTCCTCCAGAATGTCTATGTAAATGGTAAATAGTTGAGGCCCCAGCACCAGTCCATGGGGCACTCCACTAGTCACCAGCTGCCAATCAGAATAGCTCACATTAATACCTACTCTCTGCTTCCTATTAGACAACCAACCTCTATCCAGTCTAATACCCTTCCCCCAACTGCCTGCACCCTAACCTTCTGCAGCAATCTTTTGTGAGGCACCTTATCAAACTCCTTTTGTAAATCCAAAAACATCACATCCACTGGTTCCCCTCTATCTACCACACTAGTCACTTCCTCATAGAACTCCAATAAATTCGTCAAGTATGACTTCCCCTTAACGAATCCGTGCTGTGTCTGCCTGATCAAACCGTTCGTATACAGGTGCCTCATTATTTCTGCTTTGACGACAGATTCAAGCATTTTTCCGACGACAGACGTTAAACTAACCAGCCTATAATTCCCTGCCTTCTGTCTGCTATCCTTTTTAAACAGCGGCGTAACATTAGCTGTTTTCCAATCTTCTGGCACGTCTCCAGAGTCCAGCGAATTTTGAAAGATAATTACTAGGGCATCCGCTATCACCTCTGCCATTTCCTTGAGGACCCTGGGATGCATTCCATCCAGTCCCGGGGGCTTATCTGCCCTCAGCCCCATTAGCCTATCAAGCACCACCTCTCCAGTGACTGTAATCGCATCAAGGACCTCATCTTCTACCACCCTTCTATCCTTGAGTTCGGGCAAGCTATTTACGTCCTCCTCCGTAAAGACCAACACAAAAAACTTATTCAAGGTCTCCGCCATATTCCTGTCATCCACCATTAAACCACCCTTCTTATCCTCCAAGGGTCCTACATTAAGTCTGGCTATCCTCCTATTCTTTATATACTTATAAAAACTCTTACTTTTTGATGTTTCGAGACATACTTTCCACATTATATTCCATCTGCCACTTCTTTGCCCATTCTCCTAGTCTGACCAAGTCCCTCTGTAGTCCCCCTGCTTCCTCAATACTACCTGTCCTCAACATATCTTTGTATCATCTGCAAACTTAGTAACAGTGCCTTCAGTTTCTTCTTCCAAATTGTTAATAATATAATGGACCGAGTACACACCTTGCTGGAGTAGGAGGCAAATGCAACATCATCTGTTGGTTTCTGCTGCAGTTCTTTGATTGCTTTGGCCAAATCAGTGATTAATTCCCCAATTTGCTGTTCACACTTCAATTTTAAGAAGTTCAGAATATCCAGTTGCATGGACATCAGAGGAAGAACTGCAACAGAAAGAAAGCAAGAACCATTAGTGACCAGACTGATACTGGGCAGTGCGAGATACATTGTCATAAACCCATGTCATGGGCAGAATGGTATGGACATTTCCAGCCTGGTGTTACCAGTCACAGCAAGTTGAATGTTGTTGGGTTTACCGATTTTATCCTGAACAATGGAGCAGTCCAACGCCACAACCCGATTCTTGCTGACCAGGAAATGATCAATTCCTTTCGACCTGCGCAGCCATTTCTTCAACTGCAGGATATGGATCTGGCATTGCTGTTGATCCCAGCTATGGAATTCCTCCAGTTTATTCAAACTCCATGCATGGAGCTTTTGATAAGTTTCCGAGAGCCAGAGATGGTGTGTACGGAACATAATTATCTCCTTCATGGCAGCCTGAAAAGAGAGAACAATCAGTGACCACCAGAATGATTAATAGAATAAGGTCACAATCTCCCAGCTCCACATGTCCACCTCACCTGCTTTCATATCAACACAATCGAGACACATGAGGGAGCTGGACAGTATAGATAGAGAGAAACTGTTCTCTCTTGTTAGGGTGAGATCCTAAATCAATATTTTTCATCAGTATTTATAGGGCCTGTTCTGCGCTGTAATGTTCTATGTTCTATAGGCCATTGACTCACATCTGTTGTGGGTAGGTTGTTGGAAGGTATTTTGAGAGACCGGATCTATAGACATTTAGAGATGCAAGGACTGATTAGGGACAGCGAGCGTGGCTTTGTGAGTGGAAAATCATGTCTCACAAAATTGATTGAGTTTTTTGAAGGGGTAACCAAGAGGTGCTTGAGGGCAGTGCAGTTGATGTAGCCTACACGGACTTTAGCAAGGTCTTTGACGAGGTAGCGCATGGTAGGCTATTCATAAGGTTAAATCTTATGGGATCCAGGGTGACGTTCCTGCCTACGCAAGTATTTATAGATCCCATCTTAGTATTCCTTCCAATAATTTACCTACTACTGACGTCAAGTTTACCGGCCTATAATTTTCCTGATTACTTTTTGAGCCTTTTTTAAACAACAGAACAACAGGCACTATCCCCCAATCATCTGGCACCTCACCTGTGGATACTGACATTTTAAATATATCCTAATGAATGGAGAGTCTAAAACTAGAGGGTATAGGTTTAAGGTGAGAGGGAAGAGATACAAAAGGGTCCGGAACGGCAATTTTTTTCACACAGAGAGTGGTGAGTGTCTGGAACAAGCTGCCAGAGATAATAGTGGAGGCAGGTACAATTTTGTCTTTTAAAAAGCGTTTAGATGGTTACATGGGTATGATGGGTATAGAGCAATATGGTCCAAATGCGGGCAACTGGGATTCGTTTACAGAATAAAGAAAAGGGGCGGTGTGGACACATTGAGCCAAAAGGCCTGTGTCCATGCTGTAAACCTTTATGACTCTGTGACTCATAAATGCACCAAGAACACAAGGGCACAGATTTAAGCAAAAATTATTTTTCACCTGGGATACACTGCCTGGGAGTGTGGTGGTGGCAGATTCAACAGAAGCATTCAAGAGAGCATTTAATAATTATCTGAATAGAAACAATGTGCACAATGACTCTACTCCCCCTTCGCCTCTCACACCCCCATGTACACTCTCCTAATCACTGACTCTCCCCCCCATTCCCCTCCCACACCCCCATGTACCTCTCCCCTATCACTGACCTCCCCCCCATTCCCCTCCCACACCCCAAGTACACTCTCCCCTATCACGACTCTCCCCCCCCATTCCCCCTCCCACCACCCCAATTACTTTGTTTTTAACCCCCTCACACCTCCCCTATCACTGACTCTCCCCCCATTCCCTCTCACCCCATGTACACTCTCCCTATCACTGACTCTTCCCCCCATTCCCCCTCCCACACCCCCATCTACACTCTCCCTATCACTGACTCTCCCCATTCCCCCTCCCACACCCCCATGTACACTCTCCCCTATCACTGAACTCTCCCCCCCATTCCACTCCCACACCCCATGTACACTCTCCCCTATCATGACTCTCCCCCCCATTCCCCCTCCCACACCCCCATGTACACTCTCCCGATCATGACTCTCCCCCCATTCCCCTCTCACACCCCCATGTACACTCTCCCCTATCACTGACTCTCCCCCCATTCCCTCCCAACCCATGACACTCTCCTATCACTGACTTCTCCCACACCCCCATTACATCGCCCTACAGACTCCCCCCATTCCCCCTCACACACCTCCATCTACACTCTCCCTATCACGACTCTACCACCCCATTCCCCATATCACCCCCCATGTACAATCTCCCTATCACTGACTCTCCCCCCCATTCCCCCCTACCACACCCATCTACACTCTCCCCTATCACTGACTCTCCCCCCATTCCCCCTCTCCACACCCCATGTACACTCTCCCCTATCACTGACTCTCCCACAATTCCCCGCCCACACCCCCATGTACAATCTCCCCTATCAGATCTCCCCACATTCCCCCCCCAACACCCCCATGTACACTCTCCCATATCATGACTCTCCCCCCCCAAAATTCCCCTCTCAAACCCCCATGTAACACTCTCCCATATCACTGACTTCCCCCCATTCCCCTCACACACCCCATGTACACTCTCCCCTATCATGACTCTCCTCCTTTACCCCTCACCACAACCCCATTGTACGACTCTCCCCTATAATGACTCTCCACCAATTCCCCCCTCCACACCCCCGTGTTTTGTTTTTTTTTTTTTGTGCCATTCCCCCTCCCAAACCCAAGTACACTCTCCCCTATCACTGACTCTCCCCACCACTTCCCCTATCACACCCCATGTACACTCTCCCCTATCACGGACTCTTCTCCCTCCCATGTACACTCTCCCTATCACGACTTCCCCGCCATGTTCCCCTCCCAAACCCTATGTACACTCTTCCTATCACTGACTCTCCCCATGTTCACTCTCTATCACGGACTCTCCCCCATTTCCCCCTCCCACACCCCTCTGTACCTCTCCCTATCATGACTCTGCCCCTATCACTGGACTCTACCCCCATCACCCTCCCACACCCCCATGTACACTCTCCCCTATCACCTTTAAGAAGGGGAAGAGAGACCTTCCTGGGAATTATAGGCCAGTGAGTCTTACTTCTGTTGTGGCAAGGTATTGGAGAGAATTATTAGGGATAGGATTTATAGTTATTTAGAGAGAAATGAATTGATTGGGGATAGTCAGCATGGTTTCGTGAATGGTAGGTCATGCCTTACTAACCTCATTGAGTTTTTTGAGAAAGTGACCAGAGAGGTGGATGGGGGTAAGGCGGTTGATGTAGTATATATGGACTTTAGTAAGGGTTGATAAGGTGGCCCATGGAAGACTTCACAGAAAATGCAGATGTGTGGAATAGAGGGTTGATTAGCTAATTGGATTAGGAATTGGCTGGCAGATAGAACACAGAGGGTGGTGGTTGATGGGAGATATTCATCGTGGAGTTTGGTGACGAGTGGTGTGCCTCAGGGGTCTGTTTTGGCCCCTGCTGTTTGTGATTTTATAAATGATCTGGATGAGGGTATGAGGGATGGATCAGTAAATTTGCAGTTGATACTAAAGTTGTAGTGTGGTAGATAGTGAAGACGGGGTTTTAGTTTACAGAGTGACTTGGACAAGTTGCAGAGATGGGCCGAGAGGTGGCAAATGGAGTTTAATGTGGAAAAGTGTGAGGGTAATGCACTTTGCAGGAACAATAAATGTTAGAGTATAGGGCTAATGGTAGGGCTCTTAATAGTGTTGAGAACAGAAGGATCTTGGTGTATGTGTCATAGATCCCTGAAAGTAGGCAGTCAAGTGGATAAAGTTGTTAAGGGGGACTCCATATGGAGTCTTAGCTTTTATTGGTAGGGGGATTGAATTTAGGAGCCGCAGCATCATGTTGCAGCTGTACAAAACTCTAGTGCGGCCGCACTTGGAGTATTGTGTGCAGTTCTGGTCCCCACATTATAAGAAAGATGTGGAGGCATTGGAGAGGGTACAGAGGAGGTTTACCAGGAGTTGCCTGGTAGGAGGGCAGGTCCTATGAGGAGAGGTTGAAGGATTTCGTTAGAAAGGAGGTGGCTAAGAGGGGATCTTTTGAAGCATATAAGATGATTAGAGGTTTAGATAGGGTGGACAGTGATAGCCTTTTTCCTAGGATGGAGAAAGCTAGCACGAGGGGACACAGCTTTAAATTAAGGGGTATGAGTTATAGGAGGATATCAGAGGAGGTTCTTTACTCAAAGAGTGATTAGGGAGTGGAATGCCCTGCCTGCAGCTGTTGTAGATGCGCCAAGTTTGGTGGCGTTTAAGAGGTTAGTTGATAAGTATATGGAAGAGAAGGGAATGGTTTAGTTTGAGGGGCATTGCTTTTTATTTTGGTCGGCACAACATCGAAGGCCGAAGGGACGTTCTGTGCGATGTTTATGTTCTATGTACACTCTCCCCTATCACATTGCAGGTCTTATGAGGAGAGGCTGAGGGATTTGAGGTTGTTTTCGTTAGAAAGAGGCGGCTAAGAGGAGACCTTATTGAAACATATAAGATGATTAGAGGTTTAGATAGGGTGGACAGTGATAGCCTTTTTCCTAGGATGGAGAAATCTAGCACGAGGGGACATAGCTTTAAATTAAGGGGTGGTAGTTATAGGACACATATCAGAGGTAGGTTCTTTACCCAGAGGGTGGTAAAGGTATGGAATGCCCTGCCTGCTGCAGTTGTAGATGCGCCAAGTTTGGTGGCGTTTAAGAGGTTAGTAGATAAGTTTATGGACGAAAAGGGAATGGTTTGTTGGAGGGTCATTGCTTTTTCTAATTGGTCGGCGCAACATCGAAGGCCGAAGGGCCTGTTCTGCGCTGTAATGTTCTATGTTCTATCACTGACTATACACCATTCCCCCTCCCACACCCCATGTACACTCTCCCCTATCACTGACCTCCCCATTCCCCTCCCACACCCCCATGTACACTCTCCCCTATCACTGACTCTCCCCCCCCCATTCCCCCTCCCACACCCCCATGTGCATGGAGAGGGAGAGAGAGAGAGAGAGGGAGACAGAGACAGAGAGAGACAGAGAAAAGGAGGGGGAGAGAGACTGAGAGGGAAAGGGGCCAGAATTCTCCAGCCATTTACATCCATTTATCACTGCCATCAAGAACAGAAAATTTGGCACTCAGCTAAATCTCCTTTCACTGCAGCGGGACTGGAGAATCCCAGCTGTGGATGAGGTTGAAGAATCTGTTGCGGAGAGGCAGAGGAGTAAGATCAGGCAGGGATAGACAGTGCTTTTCATTCTCACCTTGATGAGCAGGCTTTGTTTCATCTGAGCACTCTGGAGTTTCCTGTCCCCTAGTAGCTGTGATCTCAGAAAGCTGGTGGGTAGAGCACTGAAATGAGCCTTCAATTGCTGCCCACTAATCCTCACGGCATTGCTTTCCATCTGTCCGAGTAACATGGAGGACTGTGCAATGGGGCAGGATGGCTGAGAGATCTGAGGCTCCATCGCATCAGGCAGCCCAGTCTCTATGTTTCTCAAACCTGTGAATAATGAGAAGACCATGCATTTCTATAGCACCCATCACATCTTCAGCACATCCCGAAGTGCAGGGCATGCCATGCTGCAGGAATTTCAACAACCAATCGGCAAACAGCAAGCTCCAACACACACCAATCAAAAACTGAATGCATTATCTCATTGTGATGCTGGGTGAGTGAACAATCTTACCTTCAGGACACGGGGAGAACAAACAGCTCCCATAGAAATAATCCCTCAGCACTGACCCTCTGACAGTGCGGCACTCCCTCAGCACTGACCCTCTGACAGTGCAGCACAGTGCAGTCCATGGAAACGGGAGAGGTTCCGGAGAATTGGAGGATTGTGGATGTGGTTCCTATTTTTAAGAAAGGGAACAGGGATAGTCCAGGAAATTACCGACCGATAAGTTTGACTTCAGTGGTTGGTAAGCTGATGGAGAGGCTTCTGAGGGATAAGATATATGAACATTTGGAGAAGTTTGGACTGATTAGAAATAGTCAGCATGGTTTTGTCAAGGGCAGGTCATGCCTTACGAGCCTAGTTGAGTTCTTCGAAAAAGTGACTGAACACATTGACGAAGGAAGGGCGGTGGACGTAGTTTACATGGTCTTCAGTAAGGCATTTGATAAGGTTCCCCATGCAAGGCTTCTTGACAAGGTGAGAGGGCATGGGATCCAAGGGGCTTTGGCCTCACGGATCCAGAACTGGCTTGCCGGTAGAAGACAGAGAGTGGTTGTGGATGGGTCTTGTTCTGCATGGAGGTCGGTCACCAGTGGAGTGCCCCAGGGATCTGTTCTGGGACCCCTGCTGTTTGTCATTTTCATAAATGACCTGGATGAGGAAGTGGAGGGATGGGTTAGCAAGTTCGCTGACGATACAAAGATCGGTGGTGTTGTGGATGGTCTGGAGGGATGCCAAAAGTTGCAGCAGGACATAGACAGGATGCAAGACTGGACGGAGAAGTGGCAGATGGACTTCAATGCAGATAAATGTGTAGTGGTCTATTTTGGCAGGAATAATGGGATGAAGGAGTACAATATAAGGGGTAGGAGTCTTAGCTGTGTTGTACAGCAGAAGGATCTCGGGGTCTGGGTCCATCGGACTCTTAAATCGGCCTCGCAGGTGGAGGAAGTGGTCAAGAAGGCATACGGTATAATGGCCTTCGTTAATCAAGGAATAGAGTTTAGGCGTCAGGAGGTAATGATGCAGCTTTATAAGACTCTTGTCAGACCCCAGTTGGAGTATTGTGCGCAGTTCTGGTCGCCTCATTATAGGAAGGATGTAGAGGCTATTGAGAGGGTTCAGAGGAGATTTACAAGGATGCTGCCTGGATTGGGAGGCAGGCCTTATGAAGATAGGTTGAGGGAGCTGGGACTCTTCTCACTGGAGAGACGTAGGTTGAGAGGCGACCTGATAGAGGTTTATAAAATGTTGAGAGGAATAGATAGGGTGGACTCTCAGAGACTATTTCCCCGAGCTGAAATGGTCAATACGAGAGGACACAGATTTAAGGTGCAGGGAAGCAAATACAAAGGAGATGTCAGGGGTAGGTTTTTCACTCAGAGGATGGTGAGTGAATGGAACCGACTGCCATCGGAGGTTGTTGAGGCAAACTCACTGGGGTCTTTTAAGAGACTTCTGGATGAGTATATGGAAAAGAATAGGATAGGGGGTTCTAGATAGATCTGTGGATTGGTAGATATGATCGGCGCAACTCGTGGGCCAAGGGCCTGTTTGTGCTGTATTGTTCTATGTTCTATGTTCACTCTCCGTCAGCACTGACCCTCTGACATTGAGGCACTCCCTCAGTGCTTTGGAATACAGAAACACTAGGTGATAGCTCTGTCTTGGGTCTGATCATCCGCCAAACTTCACAGATATTAACACTGCAATAAAGTTACTGTGAAAATCCCCTCATTGCCACAATCCATCACCTATTTTGGTGTACGAAAAAAGTTGATTTGCTGGTTATAAGGAAAAAGGAGGCTTATGTCAGGATGAGGCTTGAAGGCTCGGTTAGTGCGATGGATAGCTATAGATTAGCCAGGAGGGAGCTAAAGAGTGAGTTGAGGAGAGCTAAGAGGGGGCACGAGAAGACTTTGGCTGATAGGATTAAGGAGAATCCTAAAGCTTTCTTTAGATATGTTAAGAGTAGAAGATTGGTTAGGACAAGATTAGGGCCAGTCATAGACAGCAGTGGGAAGTTGTGCTTGGAGCCTGAAGAGATTGGAGAGGCACTGAATAAATATTTCTCTTCGGTATTCACGCAGGGTGATGTAAATGTAGTTATGGAGAACACTGAGGTACAGGGTGGCAAACTGGAAAGTATGGGAGTAGATAGGGAGGATGTGCTGGATATTCTCGAGGGTCTGAAGTTGGATAAGTCCCCTGGGCCGGACGGGATTTACCCTAGGATTCTCTGGGAGGCAAGAGAGGCGATTGCAGAGCCTCTGGCTCTGATCTTTAGGTCGTCGTTGGTTATGGGTATGGTTCCGGAAGACTGGAGGATAGCGAAGTGGTCCCATTGTTCAAGAAGGGGAAGAGAGACCTTCCAGGGAATTATAGGCCAGTGAGTCTTACTTCTGTTGTGGGTAAAGTATTGGAGAGAATTATTAGGGATAGGATTTATAGTTATTTAGAGAGAAATGAATTGATTGGGGATAGTCAGCAGGGTTTTGTGAAGGGTAGGTCGTGCCTTACTAACCTCATTGAGTTTTTTGAAAAAGTGACTAAGGAGGTGGATGGGGGTAAGGCGGTTGATGTGGTATATATGGACTTTAGTAAGGCGTTTGATAAGGTGGCCCATGGAAGACTTCTGCAGAAAATGCAGATGTATGGGATAGAGGGGATTTAGCTAATTGGGTTAGGAATTGGCTAGCAGATAGAAGACAGAGGGTGGTGGTTGATGGGAGATATTCATCGTGGAGTTCGGTGACAAGTGGTGTACCTCAGGGGTCTGTTTTGGGGCCCCTGCTGTTGTAATTTTTATAAATGATCTGGATGAGGGTATTGAAGGATGGATTAGTAAATTTGCAGATGACACTAAAGTCGGTGGAGTGGTAGATAGTGAAGAGGGGTGTTATAGTTTGCAGAGAGACTTGGACAAGTTGCAGAGCTGGGCCAAGAGGTGGCAAATGGAGTTTAATGTGAAAAAGTGTGAGGTAATGCACTTTGGCAGGAATAATAAATGTGTAGAGTATAGGGCTAATGGTAGGATTATTAATAGTGTTGATGAACAGAGGGATCTTGGTGTATTTGTGCATAGATCCCTGAAAGTAGGCAGTCAAGTCGATAAGGTTGTTAAGAAGGCATATGGAGTCTTAGCTTTTATGGGTAGGGGGATTGAATTTCGGAGCCGCAACGTCATGTTGCAACTGTACAAAACTCTAGTGCGGCCGCACTTGGAGTATTGTGTGCAGTTCTGGTCCCCGCATTATAAGAAAGATGTGGAGGGATTGGAGAGGGTACAGAGGAGGTTTACCAGGATGTTGCCTGGTACGGAGGGCAGGTCTTATGAAGAGAGGCTGAGGGATTTGAGGTTGTTTTCGTTAGAGAGGAGGCGGCTAAGAGGAGACCTTATCGAAGCATATAAGATGATTAGAGGTTTAGATAGGCTGGACAGTGATAGCCTTTTTCCTAGGATGGAGAAAGCTAGCACGAGGGGACACAGCTTTAAATTAAGGGGTGATAGTTATAGGACGGATATCAGAGGTAGGTTCTTTACCCAAAGGGGGGTTCGGGAGTGGAATGCCCTGCCTGCGGCAGTTGTAGATGCGCCAAGTTTGGTGGCGTTTAGGAGGTTAGTTGATAAGTATATGGAAGAGAAGGGAATGGTTTAGTTTGGAGGGTCATTGCTTTTTATATTGGTCGGCGCAACATCGAAGGCCGAAGGGCCTGTTCTGCGCTGTAATGTTCTACGTTCTATGTTCGGGTACACTAAGGGAGAATTTAGCACAGACAATGCACCCTAACCAGCATGTCTGTGGGAGGAAACTGGAGCACCCAGAGAAAACCCACGCAGACAAGGGAAGAAAGTGCAGACTCCATACAGACAGTTACCCAAGCCGGGAAGAATGTTATAGCGAACAATGATCCCATCTCAACTCACATTCTGTAAATCCTGTAATTCCTACTCCCACTCCCCCAATGCACATTCCATCTCTGCTGAAATCTACGTTTTCAGCTCAAATAAAAGCAAATTATTGCAGATGCTGGAATCTGAAACAGAGCTGGGTCCCTGGTACAGTGAGGCATCAGTGTTAACCATTGTGCTCCCGTGCTGCCCCTTTTACACACTGTTTCCCTTTTTCCATACCTTTTCTTATCTTCTGTCCATACTCTCTTTCTGCAGTCTCTCCTTCTGAACTCTATTTCTCTTTCTCATCTTCTGCCCTCTGTGTCTCACCTACATTGTCTGTCTCTGCTTCTATGTAGTGCCTCTCCCTCCTGTGAACTCTCTTTCTTCTCCTTTTGCCCCCTCCCAGTCACACTTTCCACATTCTGTCCATTCATGTGTGTGTGTCTCTCTCTTTTCCCCCACAATGGGTCTCTCCACTACTGCACTCTGATCCCTCTCCTTATACACTCTGTTTCTCACCTTCGGCATCCAGTCTCCCTCCTGCTACACACTGAGTTCCACACGCTTTGCATATAGTCTGTGAAGGTTTTCCCTCTTGTCTCTTTGGAGAATCCGGCTTATTCCTGGTCTGTCCATCCACCTGATCCTCGAAGTCTGGGGATGGCTGTGAGGGTTTGACTTTTTGCAGAGAGTCGACTACCTAAGGAAGAACGTTACAGCAAACAATTATCCCATCTCAGTTCACACTCTGCAAATCCTTTCATTCCTACCCCCACTCCCCCACAACCTGTGCTGAAATCTCCTTCATTTTCAGCTCAAATAAAAGAAAATTATTGCAGATTCTGGAATTTGAATCCAAAAGTGAAAATGCTGGAAAATTTCAGCAGATCTGGCAGCATCTGTAAGGAGAGAAAAGAGCTGATGTTTCAAGTCCAGATTTTGTTAAAGCTAAAAGGGATAGGAAATGGGAGATATTTATACAGCAGGGGGAGGGAATGTAAGATGAGGGATAGCTACAGAAACCAGGAGAAAGGCTGCTAATGGCAGCCACAAAGAGCATAAAGGATGTGAATGGCCAAACGGCAGAGAAGCTAAAATAAAGGATAAACTGTGACAGAATGTTGGGGGGGTGGAGGCATGCAGAAATGGTTGGGAGAGAGGCAAAATTTAGAAAAAGGGAAGAAAGGGGGAGCAAAGAGGGAGAAAAGATAAGGGAAGGAGATAAGGTAGGGGGAAGGAGTTGGTGGGAAAGAAAAATATAGAAAGACAATAAAGAAATAAAAGGTAAAAAATTAAATGAAATGGAAACAAAGGGGTGGTGGTGGGGTAGGGCAGGGCCAATCAGCTGAAGTTGTTGAATTCAGTGTCGAGATCGGAAGGCTGTAAAGTGCCGAGCTGGAAGATGAGATGCTGTTCTTCCAGTTTATGTTGAGCTTCAGTGGAACAGTGCCAGCAGGCCAAGGACAGACATGTGAGGCATGGGAGCAGGATCGTGTGTTAAAATGGCAGCAACCAGAAGATCAGGGTCCTGATTGCACACAGGTGCTGAACAAAGCGATCACCCAGTCTACGCTTGGTCTCTCCGATATAGAGGAAACCACATTGATGCAATACATCAAATTAAAAAGATGCTTAATGTGGAATCAGTGTTTTGAATCTTGGATAGTGAGCACGGAAGAGGTAAAGGTACAGGTGTTACACCTTCTGTGATTGTATGGGAAGGTCCATGGGTGACAGGAGAGGTGTTGGGTATAGTGGAGGAGTGGACGAGGTTATCCCAGTGGGAATGGTTTCTGTGGAATGCTGACAGAGGCAGTGAAGGGAAGATATATTTGGTGGTGGCATCACGCTGGAGTTGGCGAAAATGGCAGAGGATTATGCTTTGCATGCTTTGCAGGCTGGTGGGGTGAAATGTGAGAAGAGAGACTTCTATCCTTGTTCTGGGAGGGAGGAGAGGGGGTGAGGGTAGCGGAACGGAATGGCCCTGTCAGCAGCTATAGGTGGGAATCCATGGTTGAGGAGAAAGGAGAACTCATTAGATGAGCCATTTTGGAAAGTGACATCATCGGAACAAATGCAACGGAGGCGAGGGAGCTGAGAGAAAGGGATCGAGTCCTTATAGGATGTGGGGTGTAAAGAGTTGTAGTGCTGTGGGAGTCAGTGAGCTTGTAATGGATATTGGTCGATTGTCTATTGCTGGAAATGGAGACAGAAAGTTTGAGGAAGGGAAGGAAGTGTCTGAGATGGAAGTGTCATGAGCAGGTGATGGAGGAGTGGTAATTGGAAGCGAAGTTGATGAATTTTTCAAGGTCTGAATGAGAGCGTGAAGCAGCACCAAGATAGTCATCAACGTACCCACCCCCCACCACCACTCTTTCCCTCTTTCTTTACCTTTTCTCTCCCTTTGCTTCCCCTTTCTCCCCTTCTTTTGAAGTTTGCCTCTCTCCAAACATTTCACACCCCCACTCCCCACTTCTGTCACAGTTTCCCCTCTGATTTCAGCTTCTCTCCCATTTGGCCATTCACACCTTCTATTCTCTCTATGGGCTGCCATTAGCAGCCTTTCCCCTGGTCTCTGTAGCTATGACTCATCTCTCATTCCCTCCCCCTGCAGTATTAATATCTTCCACTTTCTATGCCTTTTAGCTTTGACAAAGGGTCATCTGGACTCGAAACATCACTCTTCTCTACTGATAGATGCTGCTAGACCGGCTGAGATTTTCCAGCATTTTGGCTTTTCATTTTTTCTGCTCTATGTTCTAACTCACATCCTTGATTGGCAAACTATAAATTTGTGCTTTTTACAATCTTTCCATTCCTGCAATCTATAGATCTTTAAAAGACAATTTTGATGTTGCGTTACTTTTCTCAGTTAATTATCCAACCTTCCCTTGCCTCCTTGCCTGTGGAATTGGGCCAATTATGAAGAAAATCAAACAGAGTAACTGTGAGCTCAGTATTTGGAATTGGGATTGATTTACAAAGAAATATGCCACGTCCTATCTCAGTGTCCCCAAAAACAGGCTCACCAATTAATGTCCCTCACTGCCAATTAGATTCAGACATACCGACAGTCACTGTACTCAGCATAGGGGATGAGGTGGTGTGATGCTGTGGAAACAGCATGTTTGGAATTAAATAAGGTTGAAAGAGTGCAGAGAAGGTTTACAAGGTTGTTGCCAGGACTTGAGAAGGTGAGTTACAGAGAGGGATTGAATAGGTTAGGACTTTATTCCCCGGAGCGTAGAAGAATGAGGGCAGACTTGATAGAAGTATGTAAGATTATGATGGGTATGGATAGAGTGAATGCAAGCAGGCTTTTTCCACTGAGTCTAGGGGAGAAAAAAACCAGAGGGCATGGGTTAGGGGTGAAAGGAGAAAAGTTTAAAGAGAATATTGGGGGGGGCTTCTTCATGCAGAGCATGGTGGGAGTGTGGAAAAAACTACCGAATAAAGTGGTAAATGTGGGGTCACTTTTAACATTTGAGAAAAACTTGGACGGTTTCATGGATGAGAGAGGTGTGGAGGGATATGGTTCAAGTGCGGTCAGTAGACTAGGCAAAAAATGGTCAGCACAGACAAGAAGGGCCGAAAGGCCTGTTTCTGAGCTATAATTTTTTATGGTTCGAACTACATCACAGGGGTAGCACAATAGCACAGTGATTAGCACTGCTGCCTCATAGCACCAGTGACCTGGGTGTGATTCCCGGCTTGGGTCACTATTTGTTGGAGTTTGCACATTCTCCCTGTGTCTGCGTGGGTTTCCTCCGGGTGCTCCGGTTTCCTTCCACAGTCTGAAAAACGTGCTGGTTAGGTGCATTGACCCAAACAGGCACCAGAGCGTAGAAACTAGGGGAATTTCACAGGAACTTCATTGCAGAGTTAATGTAAGCCTTACTTATGATTAATAAATGAATTTTAAAATAAATAAACTTTATCAGTAGGATTGCACCTGGGAAAAATCTGAACATTGAGAAGCATCAGTCGGAGGGCAGTCCAGCCCCCAGTGCCTGATGGGAGTTCTGGTTCTGACATGGAGACACAGTGCAGAAAAGGCCCTTTGACCCATCAACATGTTCAGCAAATGTTGGTGCCCAGTCTTTGGAAGCTTGAATTTGAGAATCTCGAGGGGGAATGTGGATGGGGCTGAAATTGGAGGTGGACACTTGTAAATCAGCACTGCAGGCGTTTCACCCCATCCACCCTCACGTTCACGTGGACGTGGAGACTCTGGAGAGAGTGCAGAGGAGGTTTACCAGAATGCTGCCTGGTATGGAAGGTCTGAGTTACGAGGAGAGGTTAGGCAAATTGGGACTGTTTTCCTTAGAAAGACGTAGACTTAGAGGAGATCTAATAGAGGTGTACAAGATTATGAGGGGTATAGATAAACAGGGTTAAGCTTTTTCCTAGGATGGACTCAAATAGCACGAGGGGTCACGGGCTTAGGGTGAGGGGGGTAAGGTATAATTTGGATGCTGGAGGGAGTTTTTTCACACAGAGGGTGGTGGGGGTATGGAATGCGCTGCCAAGTAAAGTGGTGGAGGCAGGTACTCTGGAGTTATTTAAGAAATACTTAGATGGGCACATGAACAGAATGGGAATGGAGGGGTATAGAAAACTGATTTAAAATAGGGATCATGAGCCTTGGGAGTCCCTGGGAAGTGTGTAAATAGATGATGATATTGATGTACTTGTTTTTATCCTACAGGTGCTTTGGTCCACCTTGTTGTCTAACGAGGGGCATACACGCGATGGGTCGTGAGAGGGCTGCTCTTGGATCTTTTTCGAGAGTGTCCTAGTGCTTCACGTCGTTAGTGTACGCTTGACCTGGACCATTTGATGGGCAACACGACAGCTCAGTGACTATCGCTGTGCTGTGCAGATACATGGATTTGGGCCTGTGTCTGTGGGAGTTTGCGCATTCTCCCCGTGCTTGCGTGGGTTTTCTCCGGGTGCTCCGGTTTCCTCCCACATCCCAAAGATGTGCTCTTAGGCTAATTGGCAAAACAAATTCTCCCTAAATTGTCTCAAATTTGGTTTTTAATCCATAGATCTATAAACATAGGCAGGGATCATGGGTAAAGATGGGAACAGCGAGGTGGCGGCGCGGGCTCGTTGGGCCAAAGGGCCTGTTTCCCGTGCTGTTTTGTTCTTTGTTTTTTGTTCACCCACGGATCACACCGCTCCCCCCCCCCCGCTATCCCTTTCACAGAGAACTGTACGTTTCATTGTTAATCCATGCTGCTTAATGTTTTTATTGCAAAAAAAATGCCTCTGCCAGTTGCCATGGTCACTGTAAATGGGAGATGTGGAATGTTAATGAAGTCGCTGATAAACTAACCTCCCCTATTCAGTGTCAAAGGGAATCACACAGCCAGTCACTCACATATTGACAATGGGATATTGTTTGTCTCTGAACAGGAATTCTTCTTGCCGTGGCCTGTTGAACACACTGAAAGCAGAACCTGGCTGTGTTGCAGTAGACACTGTGACATCTGGGCCCTGACACCCACACACTGACTGAATACTGAGCTGTATCTACAGGCTACTGATCTCCAGCAGCTGACAGACAAGTTATGGAGAGTATTGTGGCCTTGCAGTGCCAATACTAACTGCAGAGAAGAATCAAAACTTCAGACTGAAAGGAATGCAACAGCATAGGAAATTGGACAACCTCCAGTTGAAAATGGAGGTAAGCTGGGAGGAAGGGTGATCTGAGTGAAGAGATGATCTGCGGCTTGTCAAAATGCAGGGCCAAGAGAAGGGCAAGAAGTAAGGGCAGAAACCAAAGGCACAAATGCGCATGGTGCATTTGATGGAGATGACAGTGGCATGGCGGTACAGCAGTTAGCACTGCTGCCTCACAGCACCAGGGATCCGGACAGCACAGTGACACAGTGCCAGGGATCTGGGTTCAATTCTGGCCTCGAGTCTCTGTCTGTGTGGAGTTTGCACATTCTCCACAGGTTAGCAAGGGTTTCCTCCAGGTGCTCTGTTTTCCTTGCATACCGATTGGCCATGCTAAATTGCCCCTTATTGTCAGTGGTTTTATGGTCAATATATGGGGTTACAGGGATAGGCCTGGGTGGGATTGTTGTCAGTACAGGCTCAATGGGCTGAATGGCCTCCTTCTGCCATGCAGGGATTCTATTCTATGTGCAGGATTGGTTGTGAATAAGGACAGCTCCCTCAGTGAACTTGGCACTCTGTATTTGAAGTGATTCAGTTCTGTTTGTGCTTTCCTTTCTCACCCCCTAGTTTATCCTGTTTGAATTTTGTTGGACTAGTGGGTGGAACAGTTTGATTTGGAATTTATACTTTGCAATCCATCGAGAGCTGTCACAGCAACGCAATCCACTTGGCTCTTTGTGCTCTGATTGGGCGAGAGGTCCCCGATTGGGGGAGAGGATCCCGATTGGGGGAAGAGGCTCCCGATTGGGGGAAGAGGCTCCCGATTGGGGGAGAGGCCCCTGATTGGGGGAAGAGGATCCCGATTGGGGGAAGAGGATCCCGATTGGGGGAAGAGGATCCCGATTGGGGGGGGAGTCTTGGCTTTGTGAAGATGGTGGTGGATGGTTCGAGTGTGCTGAAGATGCCATTCCTGGGCATTTCTCACAGTGCCAGCTTACCCACCTGCAGCATTCCAGCTACTTGCTGCACACACACGTTAGCAGGCAGTAAGTCTGCAGTGCTCTTTCTGGCTGCTGTCAGTCCTACTGAGATTTTCCAGCACTTTCAGTTTTTGTGATTCACTTTCTGTTTGTAAAAGAATGTTTTTCTCATGTAATGGTATCCCTGTTACTTTTCTTACACCTTCCCAGCAACCCCACAACCCCACATGTGACTTCAGTGTTGCTGTATGGATTTCCATGAAATGATGTTCATTTTACCAACACGTGAACAAGTTTCTGGAAGTACTCAGGTTAGGCAACATCTACGATGGAGACAAAGTCCCACCTTCACGTTAAGAATACCCTCCCTCGTGTTATGTGGCACCATCACCGTGCTAAATGGGACAGATTTCAAACCAATCTAACAACTCCAGACTGGGTATCCATGAGGTGCTGTGGGCCATTAACAGCAGCGGGATTGTACTCCAGCACAGTCTGTAAACCTCATGGGCGGCACATCCCCCACTCAAACATTACCATCAAACCACAGGATCAACCCTGGTTCATTGGAGATGCAGGAAGGTATGCTGGGAACAGTACCAGGCATACCGAAAAATGAGGTGTCACCCCAGTGAAGCTCCAACACAGGATTCTGCACACCAAACAGGAAAAACAACAGGTAATAGACAGAGATAATCGATCCCACAATCAACAGATCAGATCTAAGCTCTGCAATGCTGCCACATTCAGCTGAGAATGGTTTTGGACAACTGAACAACTCACTGGAGGAGGAGGAGGCTCCACAAATATTCCCATTCTGAATGATGGAGGAGCCCAACACTTCAGTGCAAAAGACGAGTCTGAAGCATTCGCAGCAATCTTCAGTTCAAAGTGCCGAGTGAATGATCCATCTCGGCCTCCTCCAGTGGACCCCAGCATCTCAGATGTCATATTGACTGTGAGGGCAGAATTTTCTCCTCCAGCCTGTGGTGGACGGGACCAAGAAATGTGGAGTGACATCAAAAAGTTCTCAAAACCCAGTGGTGGAAGAGTGTGGAGTCACCCCCTCACCAATTTTATAGTAGGATGATGGCAAGTCAGATTTCCCATTGAGGCAATATATCATGGATAAAGGTGAGGTTAGCCATTTTGATAGCAATAATAGGAAGACAGATTATTACTTGAATGAATATAAATTGAGAGAGGTGGATACTCAGCAAGACCTTGGTTTCCTTGTGCATCAGTCGCTGAGAGTAAGTGCACAGATAAACAGGCAGTAAAGAAGGTAAATGGTATGTTGGCCTTCTTAGCGAGAGGATTTGAGTATAAGGATAGGGATGTTTTGCTGCAATTGTAAAGGGTGTTGATGAGGCCACAGCTGGAGTATTGTGGGCAGTTTTGGTTTCCTTATCTGAGGAAGGATGTCCTTGCTATAGAGGGAGCACAGCGAAGGTTTATCAGGCTGATTTTAATGGCATGTCTGTCATATGAGGAGAGACTAAATCGGTTAGGACTACATTCACTGGAGTTTAGAAGAGTGAGAGGGGATCTGATAGAAACTTATAAAATTTTAACACAATTAGACAGGGGAGACTCACAGGAAAAGGAGTTAGGAGCGACAGTGGGTAATTCAGCCCTTTCAGCCCGTTCTGCCATTCTATATGTTCATGGCTGATCTCCATCTCATCCCAACTTCACTTCCCTGCTTTTCCCCCTTTGCTCTTTATCCCACTTTTGTTCAATTGATCTATGTGTGTGTCTCTTTCTTGAATCCATTGATTGATTTTACAAGCACTGTACACTGGGGCTGTGAGTTCCATAGATTCACAATCCTTTGTGAAAAAGTGCTGTTCCTTATCTCTGTTTGGTTGAGGTTTTGCCAGGGTCACTCAGTTCCTGACCTCATTACAGCCGTCGTTCAAACACGGACAAAAGAGCTAAATTCCAGAGGTGAGGTGAGAATGACAGTCCTTCACATCAAGGCTGCAGTGGACTAAGTGTGGCATCAAGGAGCCTTGGTAAAACTAGAATCAGTGAGAATTAGGGGGCAAACTCCCTGCTGGTTGGAGTCATACCGGGTACATAGGAAGATGGCTGTGTTGGTTGGGGGTCAATCATCTCAGCTCCAGGAGATCACAACAGGAATCCCTTTAGGTAATGTGCCAGGCCCAACAATCTTCAGCTCCTTCATCAATAGCCTTCCTCTTAGCTTTCTTCTCTTCAAGGCAAACAGTCCCAACCTCTCTAATCTATCGTAACTGAAGCAGCGTTGAGGGCAGGAACTCAGTGACTGTGGTGGAACCCAAACTGAGCAAGTTACTGCTGAGCAGATGCTGCTTGATAGCACTTCTCCTTCCATCGCTGATGATTGAGAATAGATTGATGTCACGGTAATTGGCTCGGTTGGATTTATCCTGTCTCTTGTGTACACAAGATACCAGGGCAATTTTCCGCATTGTCAGACAGATGTTAATGTCACAGCTGCACTGGGACAGCTTAGCTAGGGACAGGGAAAATTCTGGAGCACAAATACCCAGTGCTACTGCTGGCATATTGTCAGAGCCCATAGCCTTTGCAGTATCCAGTGTTTTAACTTATGTGGGATGCATCAGATTGCCTGAATATTAAGAGTCTGAAGCAAAAAGTCTGCGGCATTGAGTTTAAAAATTGGCAAGTCACGTTGCAGCTTTATAGAATCTTAGTAACGTTGCACTTGGAATATAGTGTTCAATTCTGGTTGCCACACTACCAGAAGGATGTGGAGGCTTTGAAGAGGGTCCAGACAAGATTTACCAGGATGTTGCCCTGGTACGGAGGGCATTCGCTATGAGGAGACGTTGGAGAAACTTGGTTTGTAGTCACTGGAATGATGGAGGTTGAGGGGGGACCTAACAGAATTTCAAAGAACAAAGAACAATACAGCACAGGAAACAGGCCCTTCGGCCCTCTAAGCCTGTGCTGCTCATTGGTCCAACAGACCATTCTTTTGTATCCCTCCATTGCCAGTCTGTTCATGTGACTATCCAGATAAGTCTTAAACAATCCCAGTGTTTCTGCCTCCACCACCCTGCTTAGCAGCGCATTCCAGGCCCCCACCACCCTCTGTGTAAAATACATCCCTCTGATATCGGAATTAAATCTCGCCTCCCTCACCTTGAACCTGTGACCCCTCGTGTTTGACACCTCCGACCGGGAAAAAGCTTCCCACTGTTCCCTCTATCTATACCCTTCATAATTTTATACACCTCTATTAGGTCTCCCCTCATTCTCTGTCTTTCCAGGGAGAACAACCCCAGTTTACCCAATCTCTCCTCATAGCTAAGACCCTCCATACCAGTCAACATCCTGGTAAACCTTAGAACATAGAACAATACAGCACAGAACAGGCCCTTCGGCCTTCAATGTTGTGCCGACCAAAATAAAAAGCAATGCCCCTCCTAACTAAACCATTCCCTTCTCTTCCATATACTTATCAATTAACCTCTTAAACGCCACCAAACTTGGCGCATCTACAACAGCTGCAGGCAGGGCATTCCACTCCCTAATCACTCTTTGAGTAAGAACCTACCTCTGATATCCGTCCTATAACTCATACCCCTTAATTTAAAGCTGTGTCCCCTCGTGCTAGCTTTCTCCATCCTAGGAAAAAGGCTATCACTGTCCACCCTATCTAAACCTCTAAGCATCTTATATGTTTCGATAAGGTCCCCTCTTAGCCGCCTCCTTTCTAACGAAAACAACCTCAAATCCCTCAGCCTCTCCTCATAAGACCTGCCCTCCATACCAGGCAACATCCTGGGTAAACCTCCTCTGTACCCTCTCCAAAGCCTCCACATCTTTCTTATAATGTGGGGACCAGAACTGCACACAATACTCCAAGTGCGGCCGCACTAGAGTTTTGTACAGTTGCAACATGATGCTGCGGCTCCTAAATTCAATCCACCTACCAATAAAAGCTAAGACTCCATAAGCCTTCTTAACAACTTTATCCACTTGACTGCCTACTTTCAGGGATCTATTGACACATACACCAAGATCCTTCTGTCCTCAACACTATTAAGAGCCCTACCATTAGCCCTATACTCTACACATTTATTGTTCCTGCCAAAGTGCATTACCTCACACTGTTCCACATTAAACTCCATTTGCCACCTCTCGGCCCAGCTCTGCAACTTGTCCAAGTCACTCTGTAAACTAAAACACCCCTCTTCACTATCTACCACACCACCAACTTTAGGATCATCTGCAAATTTACTGATTCATCCCTCAATACCCTCATCCAGATCATTTATAAAAATTACAAACAGCAGGGGCCCCAAAACAGACCCCTGAGGTACACCACTAGTCACCGAACTCCAAGATGAATATCTCCCATCAACCACCACCCTCTGTCTTCTATCTGCTAGCCAATTCCTAACCCAATTAGCTAAATCACCTCTATCCCATACATCTGCATTTTCTGCAGAAGTCTTCCATGGGCCACCTTATCAAACGCCTTACTAAAGTCCATATATACCACATCAACCGCCTTACCCCCATCCACCTCCTTAGTCACTTTTTCAAAAAACTCAATGAGGTTAGTAAGGCACGACCTCCCCTTCACAAACCCATGCTGACTATCTCCAATCAATTCATTACTCTCTAAATAACTATAAATCCTATCCCTAATTATTCTCTCCAATACTTTGCCCACAACAGAAGTAAGAATCACTGGCCTATAATTCCCTGGAAGGTCTCTCTTCCCCTTCTTAAACAATGGGACCACATTCGCTATCCTCCAGTCCTCCGAACCACACCCGTAACCAACGAGGACCTGAAGATCAGAGCCAGAGGCTCTGCAATCTCCTCTCTTGCCTCCCAGAGAATCCTAGGGTAACTCCCGTCCGGCCCAGGGGACTTATCCAACTTCAAACCCTCGAGAATTTCTAACACATCCTCCCTATCCACTACAATACTCCCCAATTTGCAACCCTGTACCTCAGTGCTCTCCATAGCTACATTTCCAGCACTCTGCGTGAATACCAAAGAGAAATATTTATTCAGTGCCTCACCAATCTCTTCAGGCTCCACGCACAACTTCCACTGCTGTCTATGACTGGCCCTAATCTTGCCCTAACCAATCTTCTATTCTTAACATATCGAAAGAAAGCTTTAGGATTCTCCTTAATACTATCAGCCAACATCTTCTCGTGTCCCCTCTTAGCTCTCCTCAATTCACTTTTTACCTCCTTCCTAGCTAATCTATAGCTATCCATTGCACTACCTGAGCCTTCAAGCCTCATCCTGACATAAGCCTCCTTTTTCTTCTTAACCAGCAAATCAACTCTTTTCGTACCCCAAGGCTCTCTTACTCGTCCATTTCCTCCCTGCCTGACAGGGACATACTTATCAAGGACTCGCAGCAGCTGCTCCTTGAATAAGCACCACATTCCAGATGTTCCCAGTCCCTGTACTGGGACTTCCCTGTCCCTTCTCTGCACTCTCTCCAAAGCCTCCATGTCCTTCTGGTAGTGCGGTGATCAGAACTGGACGCAGTATTCCAAATGTGGCCTAACCAAATTTCTATACAGCTGTAACATCAGATGCCAATTTTTATACTCTATACCCCGTCCTATAAAGGCAGGCATACCATATGCCTTCTTCACCACCTTCTCCAACTGTGCTGCCACCTTTGAGGATCTGTGGACTTGCACACCCAGCTCCCTCTGTGTGTCTATACTCTTGACGGTTCTGCCATTTATTGTTACAGCTCCCCCTCTGAGAGTCAGTGTGAAGGAGTGACAAACACTAGGGGTCACAGATTCAAAGTGAGGGCGGCGAGATTTAACTCAGATATCAGAGGGATGTATTTTACACAGAGGGTGGTGGCGGCCTGGAATGCGGTGCCAAGCAGTGTGGTGGAGGCGGACACACTGGGATTGTTTAAGACTTATCTAGATAGTCACATGAACAGACTGGGAATGGAGAGATACAGAAGAATTGTCAAATTAGGATCACATGGTCGGTGCAGGTTTGGAGGGGCCAAAGGGCCTGTTCCTGTGCTGTACTGTTCTTTGTTCTTAGTGCGGCCCTCCCTCAGCACTGACCCCCTGACAGTGCGGCGCTCCCTCAGCACTGACCCTCTGACAGTGCGGCGCTCCCTCAGCACTGACGCTCTGACAGTGCGGCGCTCCCTCAGCACTAACCTCCTGACAGTGCGGCGCTCCCTCAGCACTGACCCTCTGACAGTGCGGCGCTCCCTCAGCACTGACCCTCTGACAGTGCGGCGCTCCCTCAGCACTGACCCTCTGACAGTGCGGCGCTCCCTCAGCACTGACCCTCTGACAGTGCGGCGCTCCCTCAGCACTGACCCTCTGACAGTGCGGCGCTCCCTCAGCACTGACCCTCTGACGTGCGGCGCTCCCTCGGCACTGACCTCTGACGGTGCGGCGCTCCCTCAGCACTGACCCCCTGACGGTGCGGCGCTCCCTCAGCACTGACCCCTGACAGTGGGGGGTGCGGCGCTCCCTCAGCACTGACCCTCTGACGGTGCGGCGCTCCCCCAGCACTGACCCCCTGACGGTGCGGCGCTCCCTCAGCACTGACCCCCTGACGGTGCGGCGCTCCCTCAGCACTGACCCCCTGACGGTGCGGCGCTCCCTCAGCACTGACCCCCTGACGGTGCGGCGCTCCCTCAGCACTGACCCTCTGATGGTGCAGCACTCCCTCAGCACTGACCCCCTGACGGTGCGGCACTCCCTCAGCACTGACCCCCTGACGGTGCGGCGCTCCCTCAGCACTGACCCTCTGACAGTGCGGCACTCCCTCAGCACTGACCGTCCGACAGTGGACTATGGCAATGCTAAGTGAGACAGCAGTAGGAACTGACCGCTGGCTGCAGGAGTTCCATGTCAATGAGGTACTCACAGTGAGGATACTTTCACCGACCGACTGTAGAACATTGGACAGTTTTGTGAGCAGCAGCTGGCAAGATGGCACCGTGATCATGTGACCCTCAGCATCAAAATCCAATTTCACCACCAAGAACGGCACCCGCGATTCGCTCGTTGTCTTGAAACAAGATAAACACAGAACATCGAACTCTCACAATCCACCAACACATTCCGGTCAAAATCACATCCATTTAACCTCTCCCCTATCTCTGACTCTCCCCCCCATTCCCCCCTCCCACACCCATGTACACTCTCCCCTATCTCTGACTCTCCCCCCATTCCCCCTTCCACACCCCCATGTACACTCTCCCCTATCACTGACTCTCCCCCCTTTCCCTCTCCACACCCCATGTACACTCTCCCCTATCACTGACTCTCCCCCCCATTCCCCCTCCCACACTCCCATGTACACCCTCTCATTGACTGAGTGCTGGGTTGGGCGTGTCTTGGTGTGGGTGGGTGGTTCAGGTCAGGCCTGTTTTCCGGTTGGAGGGGTGACAGGCTCAGGCAAGGTCTGCAGTGGTGGGGTTGTATTGGACTCTCGGTGATATGTGTGAAGGGTGGTTCAACCTGAGGCAGTCGTGGCCAGTGAGGCAGGAGTGTGATGGTTGGAGTTGTGTCGGGTCGAGCAGATGGGGTTCGGTTAAAGCCGGGGGTTGGGGGAGGAAGTGGGGGCGGCAGCATAGTGGGTGTTGGTGGTAGGAGGCAGGGAGTGGAGGCCAGGCTGGGATTGGGGCTCTAGTTCTGTAGAGGAATGTGAGTTGGCAGGGGCACATAAATGGGGAGCTAATGGGGAATCCCATAGGGGTTTGGGGTGTCTTTGGGCATTGGTCAGTGTTGTAGTTATACAGAAATTAGAAGTGGTTATAATTTTTCTAAGTTTTTCTGGGTATGTCTAATTGTAAGACAGATTGAACCTTTCAGATGGTTCCCAGTGCAGTTTGAAATTCCAGAACCCAATGGGAGGTGTGGCATTTCTATGGAATCCCATTCCAAAGGCAAAAAGCTCTGGAGCTTGCACATTATTGGCCAGTGGGTCAAATGATTAAAGGCTTGGTCAAGTAGGAAGATTTTAAGAATTGTCTTAAATGTGGAAAGCAAGGAGGGGAGGCAAAGAGGTATCGGGAGCAGAGAGGTAAGGGGAAGCAGAGGTGTCGAGAAAGTGAGGTAGGGAGCAATACATCTTCAATACAGTGGCTGACCTTGTCTTGGGCCGTTCTGATGAGGTTCTGCACTATCATGTGACTGACCAGACCTCCCAAACGCCCCAGGTGTCACCTGTTTGGCCTCTTGCACATGTTTTTTAGCCATCTCTTGCTGCACCAGTTGGACGTGCACGGGCTCCTTCAGGAATAGGTGTCAGGAAAGTGAGATAGAGGCCAGAGAGATATCGAGAAAGCGAGGTAAAGAGCAGAGAGGTGGCGAGAGATTATCAGAACTTAGGGCTCATTTAGCTAAAGGCACATATGCCACAGGTAGGAGCAATTAGAATTGGGGATATTCATCAGGCCAAATTTAGATGAGCAAATATTATTTCTAATCGATGTGAATGACACAGAGAGACAAAGCGTAATGTATCCAAATTTACAGATCAAATCAAGCTACGTGGAAAAGTAATCTGAAAGGTTGCAAAGAGACATTGACAGGTTAAGTGAGTGGACAACAAATGTCAGATGGAGAATAAGACAGGGAAATTATTCAGCTTAGTTAAAAGAATAATAAAGCAGAATATTTTCAAAAGGTAGAAACCTGTAAGTGTTGAAGTTCAAACTGACTTGTATGTGCTTGTACAAGTTAGCACGTAGCTGCCGTAGGCAATTCGAATGGCCAATGTTGGCCGTCACTGCGAGGGGATTGGAGTACAGGAATAACCCTTACTAGTGATGTACAGGGATTTGGTGTGACAACACCTGGAATACGGTGTACAGTTTTGTCTTCACATTTAAGAAAGGATAGACTTGTTTTGGAGGAGGCACAGCAAAGGTTCACTAAACTGATCGCTGGGATGAGGAGGTTGTCTAATGGTGAGAGGCTGTGTAAACTGGGTTTCTGTTCTCTGGAGTTTAGAATAAAAGGAGATCTCATTGAAATCCATAGGATTCCGAGGGGGTTTGACGGGGAGGAACTGAGAGATTGTTTCCACTGGTTGGGAAAATCTAGATGTGGAGATGCTGGTGTTGGACTGGGGTAAAAACAGAAAGAAGTCTCACAACACCAGCTTGAAGTCAAATACATTTATTTGTAGCAAATGCCCTAGGTTTCAGGACACGAAGGAATAGTGTGTTCCAAAAGCTTGTGGTGTTTGCTACAAATAAACCTGTTGGATTTTAAGCTGGTGTTGTGAAACTTCTTTTGGTAAATCTGGAAGAGGGATTGATCATTTTGGACTGAGATGAGAAGAAATTGCTTTCCTGTTGTGGATCTTTGGAATTTTCTCTCCAGTGGGTTGTGGATGCTCCATTATTTTAAACTGAGAGGACTGGGTGGGAAAATAAAGCCATGATTGCATTGCATGGTAGAACAGGCTCAATGGGTCATATATTCAACTCCTGCCCTCTTTCTGATGTTCTCACCATATAGGTTGGAAGGTGGTGAGATTGGCAGTTACAGCCACCCTGTGTTCTCCAATTCTGGGTATTTTAAAGGCTCATACCTGCAATACATCTTCAACAAAGTGGCTGACCTTGTCTTGGGCCAGGCTGATGAGGTTCTGCACTATCATGTGACTGACCAGACCTCCCAAACGCCCCAGGTTCTGTGTCACCTGTCTGGCCTCTTGTACATGTTTTTCAGCCATTACTTGCTGCGCCCGCTGGACATGCACTGGCTCCTTCAGGAAGTTGCTAATTACTAGCTCCAGCTGTGTCTCACAGTCTCGAACCATTTTGTAGCTGTCTTCACGTACCTGCATCACCAACAAGAAATCAGTAAATCAGACCATCAGAGTGCGATAGAAAGACTACATCCAGATAGCAGGAAATCAGGCAAAGAGAAGACAGTAAAAGGCAGCATCACATTTAAACTGTGTGACTGAGCTCCAGACAAAAGGAGATAAGAGACTGTCCGTGAAAGACTGTGGGATACAACAGCTGGAATTCAAAAGTGAGAGAACAAAATAGCCAATAATAATTGAGAGTATTAAACACCAATTTGAGACTATGAGAAAGTTAAAAACTGTTAAGGTAATATGAGAAAGTATGTGTGTGACTGCATGTGTGTGTGTGTGTGAATGTGTCTGGGTATGAGTGTGTGTTTGTGAGTGTGTGTGCATGTGTATATGTGTCTGTGTGTGTGAATGTGTCTGTGAGTGTGTGTTTGTGAGTGTGTGTGCATATTTGTGACTGCGCGTGTGTGTTTGTGAGTGTGTGTGTGTGTGTTTGTGAGCGTGTGTGTGTGCATTTATGAATATGTGTGTGTGAATGTGTGGGCGTGTGAGTGTGTGTGTGTTTGTGAGTGTGTGTGTGTGTGAGAGAGTATACAAACTGTGTGTGTGATTGTGTGTGTGTGTGTGTGTGAATGTGTGTGCATGCGAGTGAGTGTGTCTGAGTGTGTGTGTATGCGTGGATATATGTGTATGAGTATGTGTGTGTGTGTGTGTGAGTGTGAGTGTGTGTGTATGAGTGTGAGTGTGTGTGTGTGTGTGTGAGTGTGAGTGTGTGTGAGTGTGAGTGGGTGATGTGGTGTTTTGTGAGTGTGTGTGTGAGTGTGAGTGTGAGTGTGTGTATAGTGTGTGTATGATTGTGAGTGTGGTGTGTGTAGTGTGGTGTGTGGTGTGTGTGAGTGTGTGTGTGTGTGTATGAGTGTGAGTGTGTGTGAGTGTGAGTGTGAGTGTGAGTGTGAGTGTGAGTGTGAGTGTGAGTGTGAGTGAGTGTATGCCATACCAGATTGAGAATGACACTGCAGTAATTGAAGAATTTCTCCACTTGGTTATTAGCCATGATGATCTGGTGATTGTGAAGCTGCAGGAATTTGTCCAGTGTGCAGGCTTCAGTCACTTGTGCAGGAAGCCAGTGCACTTGTTCAAGCTCCTGAGTCAGTCTGTAAGTAGAAAACGCTCCGTCACAGTGCTATAACAGAGATATCCCCTGAAAGTGCTGATTCTCACTGGGGTAACAGTGAGGAATTGAGCCTGCCTCAGTATGAATCAGTGGGCTGCACATTCACTCAGAGATGGAGGTGCTTTGGGAGGGCATGCTCACATGATATGTACCTGCAGCACTCCCTCAGCACTGACCCTCTGACAGTGCGGCACTCCCTCAGCACTGACCCTCTGACAGTGCGGCACTCCCTCAGCACTGACCCTCTGACAGTGCGGCACTCCCTCAGCACTGACCCTCTGACAGTGCGGCACTCCCTCAGCACTGACCCTCTGACAGTGCGGCACTCCCTCAGCACTGACCCTCTGACAGTGCGGCACTCCCTCAGCACTGACCCTCTGACAGTGCGGCACTCCCTCAGCACTGACCCTCTGACAGTGCGGCACTCCCTCAGCACTGACCCTCTGACAGTGCGGCACTCCCTCAGCACTGACCCTCTGACAGTGCGGCACTCCCTCAGCACTGACCCTCTGACAGTGCGGCACTCCCTCAGCACTGACCCTCTGACAGTGCGGCACTCCCTCAGCACTGACCCTCTGACAGTGCGGCACTCCCTCAGCACTGACCCTCTGACAGTGCGGCACTCCCTCAGCACTGACCCTTGACAGTGCGGCACTCCCTCAGCACTGACCCTCATGACAGTGCGGCACTCCCTCAGCAACTGACCCTCTGACAGTGCGGCACTCCCTCGCACTGGCCCTCTGACAGTGCGCGCTCCCTCAGTACTGACCCTCTGACATTGCGGCACTCCCTCAGTACTGACCCTCTGACAGTGCTGCACTCCCTCAGTACTGACCCTCTGACAGTGCTGCACTCCCTCAGTACTGACCCTCTGACAGTGCGACACTCCCTCAGCACTGACCCTCTGACAGTGCGGTGCTCCCTCAGCACTGACCCTCTGACAGTGCGGTGCTCCCTCAGCACTGACTCTAGTTTAAGATTTACCTGGATAGCCATCTAAGCAGACTGTGAATGGAGGGATATAAGTGAATGGTCTGGTTGGACCAATGAGTAGCGCAGGCTTGGAGGGCCGAAGGGCCTGTTTCCTGAGCTGTACAGTTCTTGGTTCTACATAGAACATAGAACAATACAGCACAAACAGGCCCTTCAGCCCATGAGTTGCGCCGATCACATCTACCAATCCACAGACCTATCTATAACCCCCTATCCTATTCTTTTCCATATACTCATCCAGAAATCTTTTAAAAGACCCCAGTGAGTTTGCCTCAACAACCTCCGACGGCAGTCGGTTCCATTCACTCACCACCCTCTGAGTGAAAAACCTACCCCTGACATCTCCTTTGTATTTACTTCCCTGCACCTTAAATCTGTGTCCTCTCGTAGTGACCATTTCAGCTCGGGGAAATAGTCTCTGAGAGTCCACCCTATCTATTCCTCTCAACATTTTATAAACCTCTATCAGGTCGCCTCTCAACCTACGTCTCTCCAGTGAGAAGAGTCCCAGCTCCCTCAACCTATCTTCATAAGGCCTGTCTCCCAATCCAGGCAGCATCCTTGTAAATCTCCTCTGAACTCTCTCAATAGCCTCTACATCCTTCCTATAATGAGGCGACCAGAACTGCGCACAATACTCCAACTGGGGTCTGACAAGAGTCTTATAAGCTGCATCATTACCTCCTGACTCCTAAACTCTATTCCTCGATTAATGAAGGCCAGTACACCGTACGCCTTCTTGACCACTTCCTCCACCTGCGAGGCCGATTTAAGAGTCCTATGGACCCGGACCCCGAGATCTTCTGCTCTACAACACAGCTAAGACTCCTACCCCTTATATTGTACTCCTTCATCCCATTATTCCTGCCAAAATGGACCACTACACATTTATCCGCGTTGAAATCCATCTGCCACTTCTCTGTCCAGTCTTGCATCCTGTCTATGTCCCGCTGCAACTTTTGGCATCCCTCCAGACCGTTCACAACACCACCGACCTTTGTATCGTCGGCGAACTTACTAACCCATCCCTCCACTTCCTCATCCAGGTCATTTATGAAAATGACAAACAGCAGGGGTCCCAGAACAGATCCCTGGGCACTCCACTGGTTACCGACCTCCATGCAGAACAAGACCCATCCACAACCACTCTCTGCCTTCTGCCGGCAAGCCAGTTCTGGATCCACGAGGCCAAAGCCCCTTGGATCCCATGCCCTCTCACCTTCTCCAGAAGCCTTGCATGGGGGACCTTATCAAACGCCTTACTAAAGTCCATGTACACTACGTCCACCGCCCTTCCTTCATCAATGTGTTCAGTCACATTTTCTAAGAACTCAACTAGGCTCGTAAGGCATGACCTGCCCTTGACAAAACCATGCTGACTATTTCTAATCAGTCTAAACTTCTCCAAATGTTCATATATCTTATCCCTCAAAAGCCTCTCCATCAGCTTACCAACCACTGAATTCAAAGTTACCGGTCGGTAATTTCCTGTACTCTTCCCCAGGAACACCTCCTTCCAGTTTATGCGTCCAATTACCTGCCTAATGTTTTCATATTTCCCCTTACTCCAGACATACACCTTCCTACCCTGCCTGATCCTATCTCTTTCCATCGCTATCGTGAAAGAGATAGAATTATGATCCCCATTCCCAAGATGCTCACCTACTGTGAGATGCGACACCTGCCCTGGCTCATTAGCAAGCGCCAGGTCAAGTACAGCCTCTCCTCTCGTAGGCTTTTCCACGTACTGTGTCGGGAAACCTTCCTGAACACACCTAACAAACTCCACACCATCCAAACCCCTTGCCCTTGGGATATTCCAGTCGATGTTTGGGAAATTGAAATCTCCCATCATGACAACCCTGTTATTTCTACATCTGTCTAGGATCTGTTTCCCTATCTGCACCTCAAGTTCCCTGTCGCTATTGGGCGGCCTATAGAATACACCCAGCAAAGTTATCGAGCCTTTGCTGTTCCTAACTTCCACCCACAGAGACTCCGTAGACATTCCCTCCCCGTCTTCCACCTTCTTTACAGCCATGACACTGTCCCTGATCAACAGTGCCACACCACCTTCTCTTTTGCCCCCAACCCTGTCCCTCCTGAAGCATCTGAATCCTGGAACCTGAAGTACCCAGTCCTGTCCTTGAGACAACCAAGTCTCTGTAATGGCCACCACATCACACTCCCAAGCAGCAATCCACGCTAATTCATAATGGGCAACAGAGAGATGGCAAACTGGCTGAATAGATATATTAAATCTGTCCTTGCTAAGGAGGCACAAATAACCTTCCAGAAATACTCGGGAACAGAGAGTCTAGCATGAAGGAGGAACAGAAAGAAATCCTTATCAGTTGGGAAATTGCACTGGGGAAATTGCTGGGATTAAAGCCTTATTGCGGATGACACCAAAGTCGGAGGAATGGTAGGTAGTGAAGAGGGGTGTTATAGTTTGCAGAGAGACTTGGACAAGTTGCAGAGCTGGGCCGAGAGGTGGCAAATGGAGTTTAATGTGGGAAAGAGTTTAATGTGGCATTGGAGAGGGTACAGAGGAGGTTTACCAGGATGTTGCCTGGTATGGAGGGCAGGTCCTATGAAGAGAGGCTGAGGGATTTGAGGAAAGAAGGCGGCTAAGAGGAGACCTTATTGAAACATATAAGATGATTAGAGGTTTAGATAGGGTGGACAGTGATAGCCTTTTTCCTAGGATGGAGAAAGCTCGCACGAGGGGACATAGCTTTAAATTAAGGGGTGGTGGTTTTAGGACAGATGTCAGAGGTAGGTTCTTTACCCAGAGGGTGGTAAGGGTATGGAATGCCCTGTCTGCGTCAGTTGTAGATGCGCCAAGTTTGGTGGCGTTTAAGAGGTTAGTAGATAAGTTTATGGACGAAAAGGGAATGGTTTAGGTTAGAGGGTCATTGCTTTTTCCTAATTGGTCGGCGCAACATCGAGGGCCGAAGGGCCTGTTCTGCGCTGTAATGTTCTATGTTCTATGTTATTAGTCCCCAGGGCCTGATGCTCTGCATTCCAGAGTACTCAAGAAAGTGGCCCTGGAAATAGTGGATCATGGTGATCATTTCCTAGCATTTTATTAACTCTGGACAATCTCTAGTGGATTGGAGGGTAGCTAATGTAACCCCATTTTTTAAAAAAGGAGAGAGAGAAAATGGGCAATTATAGACAGCTTAGTCTGACATCAGTGTGGGGAAAATGCTGGAGTTAATTATTATGGATGTAATAACTGGAAAGTGGTGACAGGGTTGGTCCAAATCAGCACAGATTTACTAAAGGGAATCTTCTAGAATTTTTCTGAGGATGTGACCAGTAGAGTGGACAAGGGTGAACCAGAGGATGTTGTATACCTGGACTTTCAAAACACTTTTGATAAGGGCCCATACAAGAAACTAGCGAGCAAGATTAAAGCTCATGGTATTAGAGATGATGTATTGATGTTGTTTGAGAACTGGTCGGCAACAGGAAACACAGAGTGGGAATAAATGGGTCCTTTTCAGAGTGGCAGGCAGTGACTAGTGGAGTGCCGCAGGGCTCAGTGCTGAGACCCCAGCTATTCATAATATACATTAATGATTTGGACAAAAGAACTGAATGCAATATCTCCAAATTTACAGATGACACTGAGCTGGGTGGCAGTGTGTGCTGTGAGGAGGATGCGAAGAAATTGGAGGGTGACTTGGACAGGCTGGCTGAGTGGGCAAATACTTGGCAAATGCAACATAATGTGGAAGAGGAAAGAGGATTATTATCTGAATGGTGGCAGTTTAGGAAAAGGGGAAGTGCAACATGACTTGGGTGTTATGGTGGAACAGTCACTGAAAGCTGGCATTCAGATACAGCAGGCAGTGAGGAAAGCTAATGGCACGCTGGCTTTAGCAAGAGGATTTGAGTATAGGGGTAAGGATATCGTGCTGCAGTTATACAGGACATTGGTGGGGCCACACTTTGAGGACTATGTGCAATTTTGATTTCCTAGTCTAAGGAAGGACATTCTTGCTATTGAGGGAATCCAGCGAAGGTTCACCAGACTGATTCCAGGAATGGCAGGACTGGTATACGAAGAGAGACTGGATCGACTGGGCTTGTACTCACTGGAATTTAGAAGAATGAGAGGGGATCTCATAGAAACATACAAAATCCTGATGGGACTGGACAGGCTGAATGTGGGGAGAATGTTTAAGGTACAAGGGCAAGGTTTAAAGGAAATGTACGAAGCAGGTTTTTTTACACAGAGGGTAATGGGTGCCTGGAACTCATTGCCAGGGGAGGTAGTGGAAGCGGATATGGTAGTAACTTTTAAGAGTCGCCTTGACAAATAAGGAATAGGATGGGAAAAGAGGGGTGTGGTCCCAGGAAGGGTAGGAGGTTTTAGTTCAGTTGGGCAGCATGGTCGGTGCAGGCTTGGGCGGGGGGTGGGGGTGGGGGTGGCGAAGGGCCTACTCCTGTGCTGTAATTTTCTTTGTTCTTTGATCTTTGATGGTGGGGAAAGGCAGAACTAAGGATCACAGTCTGAGGATAAGGGGTAAGACATTCAGGGCTAAGATGAGGAAGAACTTCAGACAAGTGTTATACAAGAGGTAGGTGACCACAATTCAGTTACATTTACCTTAGTGATGGAAAGCAGAAACTATAGCTGGGGGAAAGGAAATTATGAGGCGATTTGGCAAAATTTAGGATACATAGGTTGGAGTAGGACATTGCAGGGCTGGGAACACCCGAAATGTGGAACTTATTCAAGGAGCAGCTACTGTGAGTCCTTGATAACTATGTACGTGTCAGACAGGGAGGAAGTGATCAAGTGAGGGAGCTGTGTCAGGCAGGAAGGAAGTGGTAGAGCCAGGGAACCGTGGTGTACTAAGGAAATTGAATCTCTGGTGATGAGGAAGGAGGAGACTTATGTAAAGATGAGACATGAAGGTTCAGTTAGGGCAGTGGAGAGTTACAAATTAGCAGGAAGGAGATAAAGAGAGAGTTAAGAAGAGTTAGAAGAGGACATGAGAAGACTTTAGCAGGAACAAAGAACAAAGAATGAAACAGCACAGGAAACAGGCCCTTCGGCCCAACGAGCCCGCGCCGCCACCCTGATGTTCCCACTTCTACCCGTGATCCCTCTCTATGTTTATAGATCTATGGATTGAAACCAAATTTGAGACAATTTAGGGAGAATTTGTTTTGCCAGTTAGCCTAAGAGCACATTTTTGAGATGTGGGAGGAAACTGGAGCACCCGGAGAAAACCCACGCAAGCACGGGGAGAATGCGCAAACTCCCATAGACACAGGCCCCAAATCCATGTATCTGCACAGCACAGCGATAGTCACTGAGCTGTCGTGTTGCCCATCAAATAGTCCAGGTCAAGCGTACATAACAATGTGAAGCACTAGGATACTCTCAAAAAATCCAAGAGCAGCCCCCTCATGACCCATCACGTGTATGTCCCTCGTTAGACAACAAGGTGGCCCAAAGCACCTGTAGGATAAAAACAAATACATCAATATCATTGTCTATTTCCACACTTCCCAGGGACTCCCAAGGCTCATGATCCCTATTTAAATCAGTTTTCTATACCCCTCCATTCCCATTCTGTTTGTGTGCCCATCTAAGTATCTCTTAAATAACTCCAGAGTGCCTGCCTCCACCATTTTACTTGGCAGCACATTCCACATCCCCACCGTCCACTGTGTGAAAAACTCCCTCCAGCATCCAAATTATACCTTACCCCACTCACCCTAAGCCCGTGACCCCTCGTGGTATTTGAGTCCATCCTAGGAAAAAGCTTAACCCTGTTTACTCTATCTATACCCTCATAATCTTGTACACCTCTATTAGATCTCGTCTAAGTCTACGTCTTTCTAAGGAAAGCAGCCTCAATTTGTCTAACCTCTCCTCGTAACTCAGACCTGCCATACCAGGCAGCATCCTGGTAAACCTCCTCTGCACTCTCCCCAGAGTCTCCACGTCCTTCCAGTAGTAAGGCGACCAGAACTGGACGCAGTATTCCAAATGAGATCTAACCAACTTTTCATACAACTGCAACATTAAAGGCCAGCTCTTGTACTCTATACCCCTTCCTATAAAGGCTAGCATACCATATGCTTTCTTCACAACCTTCTCCACTTGCTCTGCCACCTTCAGAGACTTGTGCATTTGCACACCCAGGTCCTTCTGCATTTCTATACTCTTAATAGGTCTATCTTTTATCACATATCTCCCCCCTATATTCTTTCTCCCAAAATGCATTACCTCGCATTTATTTGGATCGAATTCCATCTGCCATCTATCTGCCCAAGCTAACAGCCTATCTATGTCCTGCTGCAATGCCTGACAATGATCCTCACTATCCGCAAGTCCAGCCATCTTTGTATCGTCTGCAAGCTTGTTGATCACTCCATTTACTCCCTCTTCCAAGTCATTTATATATATTACAAATAGAAGAGGTCCCAGTACTGAGCCCTGCGGCACACCACTAGTGACCGTCCTCCAGCTAGAAAAACACCCTTCCACTATTACTCTCTGTCTGCTATTACCAAGCCAGTTACTTATCCATCTAGCTACCTGTCCTTGTATCCCATTAGCCTTGACCTTCTCAACTAATCTCCCATGAGGGACTTTGTCAAACGCCTTACTGAAATCCATATAGACAACATCAACGACTCGCTCTTCGTCCACCGTTTTCGTCACCTCCTCAAAAAATTCAACCAGATTCATAAGGCACGACCTCCCCTTAACAAAGCCATGCTGCGTATTCCTAATCAGATCACAACACTCTAAGTGCCTATACATCCTATCTCTAAGAATCCTCTCCAACAGCTTCCCTACCACTGACGTCAAACTCACAGGCCTATAGTTTCCAGGGTTATCCCTACTACCCTTTTTAAACAACGGTACAACATTAGCTATTCTCCAGTTCTCTGGGTAGGATCAAGGAGAACCCTAAAGCTTTCTATAGGTATGTTAGGAATAAAAGATTAATTAGGGCAGGATTAGGGCCAGTCAGGGACAGTAGTGGGAAGTTGTGCGTGGAGCGTAAAGAGATGGGAGAGACACTAAATGAGTATTTTTCATCAGTATTCATGCAGGAAAAAGTCAATGTATTCGAGGAGAATACTGAGATAGACTTGTAGACTAGACAGGATTGAGGCTTATAAGGACGAGGTGTTAGCAGTTCTTGGTAGTCTAAAAATAGATAAGTCCCCTGGGCCAGATGGGATTTACGCTAGGATTCTCTGGAGGCGAGGGAGGAGATTGCAGAACCTTTGGCTTTGATCTTCATGTTGTCATTGGCTACAGGTATAATGCCAAAAGACTGGAGGATAGCAAATGTTGTCCCTTTGTTCAAGAGAGGAGACCATCCTGCAAATTATAGACCAGTGGGCCTTACTTTTGTTGTGGGCAAAATTTTGGAAAGGACTGTAAGAGATAGGATTCATAATCATCTAGAGAGAAATAATTTGATTAGGGATAGTCAACATGGTTTTGTGAAGGGTAGGTCGTGCCTCACAAACCTTATTGAGTTCTTTGAGAAGGTGACCAAAGAGGTGGATAACGGTAAAGCAGTCGACATAGAACATAGAACATGGTGTATATGGATTTTAGCAAAGCATTTGATAAAGTTCCCCATGGTAAGCTTCTGCAGAAAATATAGACGCATGGGATTGAGGGTGATTTAGCAGTTTAGATCAGGAATTGGCTAGCTGATAGAAGACAGAGGATGGTGGTTGATGGGAAATATTCAACCTGGAATTCAGTTACAAGTGGTGTACCTCAAGGATCTGTTTTGGGGCCACTGCTGTTTGTCATTTTTATAAATGATCTAGATGAGGGTGTAGAAAGATGGGTTAGTAAATTTGCTGACGATACCAAAGTTAGAGGAGTTGTAGACAGTGAGGATGGATTTTGCAGTTTGCAGAGGAACATAGATAAGCTGCAGAGCTGAGCTGAGAAGTGGCAAATGGAGTTTAATGCAGAAAAGTGTGAGGTGATTCATTGTGGAAAGAGTAACAGGATTACAGAAAATAGGGCTAATGGAAGGACTCTTGGTAGTGTCGATGAGTAGAGAGATCTCGGTGTACATGTGCATAGATCCCTCAAAGTTGGCACCCAGATTGATAAGGTTGTTAAGAAGGCGTACGGTGTGTTAGCTTTTATTGGTAGAAGGATTGAATTTTGGAGCCGTGAAGTCATGTTGCAACTGTATAAAACTCTGGTGTGGCCGCACTTGGAGTATTGTGTACAGTTCTGGTTGCCGCATTATAAGAAAGATGTGGAAGCGTCGGAAAGGGTGCAGAGGAGGTTTACCAGGATGTTGCCTGGTATGATGGGTAGGTCTTATGAGGAAAGGCTAAGGGACTTGAAGTTATTTTCATTAGAGAGAAGTAGGTTAAGAAGTGACCTAATTGAGGCATACAAGATGATCAAAGGGTTAGATAGGGTGGACAGTGATAGCCTTTTTCCTCAGATGGTGATGGCTGACACAAGGGGACATAGCTTTAAATTAAGGGGTGGTAGTTATAGGACGGATGTCAGAGGTAGGTTCTTTACTCAGAGGGTAATAAGGGCGTGGAATACTCTGCCTGCAGCAGTTGTGAACTCGCCAAGTTTGAGGGCGTTCAAATGGTCAGTGGATAGGCATATGGATAGCATTGGAATAGTTCAGGTTAGAGGGTCATTAGATTGGTTCCACTGTTCAGCGCAACATTCGAGGGCCAAAGGTCCTGTACTGCGCTGTAAGGTTCTATGTTCTTCATTCAGAGCGTTGTGAACCTGTGGAATGCTCTCCCACAGAAAGCTGTTGAGGCCAGTTTGTTAGATGTGTTCAAGAGGGACTGAGCATGGTCCTCGTGGCTAAAGGGATGAAGGGGAATGGAGAGAAAGCAGGAGTAGGATACTGACCGTGCCTGATCACCCATGATCATACTGAATGATCCTGAGAGGGGATCTTAGAGAGATGTATAAGATAATGAAGGGAATGGATAGGGTAGAGGTTGAGAGACTCTATCCGCTTAGCAAAGATAACAGGACTAGAGAGCACAGCCTCAAAATTAAGAGGGGGGCGGTTCAGAACAGAGTTGAGGAGGAATTTATTCACACAAAGGGTGGTGAATCTTTGGAATTCTCTGCCTAATCAAGTAGTGGAAGCTTCCTCACTGAATATATTTAAGTCAAGAGTGAATAGGTTTTTAATTGACAAGGGAATTAAGGGTTACGGGGAGAAAGCGGGAAAGTGGTACTGAACCACTACAGATCAGCCATGATCTTATTGAATGGTAGTGCAGGCTCGAAGGGCCGAATGGCTTACTCCTGCTCCTATTTTTGATGTTTCTGTATTCTTACTATGAAAATTCTCTAGTAGCCACGCTCCAGCACCTGTTTGGTTACACTGAGGGAGAATTTAGCATGGTCAATGCAAATAATCAGCACATCTTTCAGACTGCGGTAGCGCCGGGGAAAACCCATGCAGACAGAAGGTGAACAAATATAGACAGTGAGCCAAGTCGGGAATCAACTTGGGTCCCTGGCACTGTGACACAGCAGTGCTAATCACATATTGAATGAGTGGAGGTTTGCCCAATGCAATTTTTGACCTGGCCCTTAGCAAGGGAGGTGTTACTCGTTGGATCATGCTGACCTCTAGCAGACTGTATATCTCAGTGGACATACCTGGAAATCTGGAGCAATGCAGCTCCGAAGTGAGGGATGGCCTGGAGCAGGCAGCTCCACAGGAGATTTTGTTGCTTCAACATCCACAATCGCTTCATATTTCTATACCAACTGTGACACAAAAAGGAGAAATCAGGGGAATATTCACAACCAACCAGTCTTAAAACAATCAAATCTGTTTGAATCTTACTTATAATGTGGCAGACAATCAGCTGACCATAGCTTCCAGAAACAACAAAGTAATCAAGGGCAGAGGAAATATTTTCTCTGATGTTAATTCAGTCATAAATATTGGGGAAGATATTTGGGAGAACTCCCATTACTATTTGAAATCATGTCCTGGCATCTTTTAATTCACCTGAAAAGGCTCACACAAATAGCCTGAGTGTAACACCTGTTACAGCTGTAGGCAAATTGTAGTGGATCCATGTAATCTGGGAGGGTGGAATTAATTTGTGCCACTAATCTTTCGCAGGACTTCACAACAATGGATGTCTGAACCAGCGGATGATAGTCATTAAGACACACTGCTTGGATTTTCTTTGATACTGTGATAATGTTCATCTTCTTGAAGCAGATAGGGATCTCAGATTGTGATAATGGGAGATTGAAGATGTCTGTGAATATCCCCCCAGCCAATCCCGCAGGATCTGAGTGCTGGTCCGGGTATGCCATCCGGACCAGTCAATTTCTATGGGTTGACCTTTGAGAAAGCTGCTCTGACATCTGCAATGGAGATGTCAGGTACAGGTTCATCCAGAGCTTCCAGAGTGGAGGACATTCTCTCACTGACCTCTCCTTCAAAACAGATGTAGAATGCATTGAACTCATCAGGATGGGGTGCGTTGGAGCTAGTGATTTTACATGCCTTTATCTTTATCATGTAATGTCTTGCAGATTTGCCATAGTTGGCAGAGGTCAGTGTGGTTAGCCTGGGTTCTGTCTTTTGACATCCTTGATGGATCTTCTTGGATTGTATCTGGCTTTCTTGTATAGGTCAGTATCGCCTGACCTGAGCATCTCATATCTGGACTTCAGCAAGCAGTGGATATCCCTGTTCATCCATGGTTTCCAGTTGGGGCACACACACACGGATTTGCTTCTTTGGCACACAGATTTCTACACACTTACTAATGAAGTCAGCTACTGTTGTGGCCTATTCGTTCAGGCTGGTCACAGAGCTTTTAAACACTGACCAATCCACTGACTCCAAGCAGCCCCGTCATAGATCATCCAATTCCTCAAACTAACATTGCACAACTTTCTTTGATGGATTCTCCCACTTCAGTTTTTGCTTGTAAAAACTTCGGGATTCAGAGTACAGCCTTGTTATCTGATTTGCCAAAGTGTGAGCAGGCGATAGAGTGATAGGCATGTTTGATGTTTGTTTGGAAGTGCTCTGGGTCGTTTGGGCCTCTCGTGGAACAGGAGACGTGTTACTGGTAACTTGGTAATACATTCGAGCTTGGCCTGATTGAATTCCCCGGCCACGATGAACAAGGCCTTGGGATGTTTCGGCTCAAGGTTATTTGTAATGCTGTATATTTCATCAGCGTGATCTTCACATCTGCATGGGGTGGGACATAAACTGCCATCAGGAATACAGAGGTGAAAGGTTGTAAGGGTTGCATTTTAGTGGTATTCTTGGTCTGCCAAACAGAAAGTTGCCAGTATTGTTATGTCTATGCACTACGAGGTGTTGATTAGGAAGCAGACCCCAGCTCTGCTAGCTTTGTTTGAGGCTGCTGTATGGTCCATTCAATGGATTGAGAAGGTGTCTAGTTGTCTGTCCGGTGAAGTAAAAGTGATCTACGTCTCCATGAAACAAAGTATACCCTCTCTTCTTTTCATTCCATTCATTCAATCTTTTCATTTATTGGGAAGGGGGAAAAAAAACTGTCCAAAACACACGAACTGCCAACCAGTCTTTGTCCTAACCTTGCAGGGTAAAAACATCAATCAATCTCAGAAATACCTGTGGCTCATAGTAAAAATAGACAAAACCCCATTTAAATCATTGAAGTCACAATAAAGGACTGCTAGCAGCCGGCCCAGAGACACTAAAACCCAAAGGGTCTGCTTACAACTGCAGAGTTGCAAATATATTTGCTGATAATTCAAAGGTAGATTGGAAAGCAAGTTGTGAGAAGGGTACTGGGTCTGCAAAGGGATAGAGATAAGAGCATAAGAAATAGGAAGGAGCAGGAGTAGGCCATCCAGCCCTTCAAGCCTGCCCCGCCATTCAATAAGATCATGGCTGATCTGTAGTGGTTCAGTACCACTTTCCCGCTTTCTCCCCGTAATCCTTAATTCTCTTGTCAGTTAAAAACCTATCCACTCTTGACTTGAACATATTCAGTGAGGAAGCCTCCACCACCACATCAGGCAGAGAATTCCAAAGATTCACTACCCTTTGCATGAAGAAATTCCTCCTCAACTTTGATCTGAACCGACTCCTCCTAATCTTGAGGCTGTGCCCTCTAGTCCTGCTATCTTTGCTAAGCGGGAAGAGTCTCTCAACCTCTACCCTATCCATCCCCTTCATTATCTTATACGTCTCCATAAGATCCCTTCTCAGCCTTCTAAACTCCAAAGAGTACAAACCTAACCTATTCAGTCTCTCCTCATAATCCAACTCCCTCATCTCCGGTATCAGCCTAGTAAACCTTCTCTGCATCCCCTCCAAGGCCAATATATCCTTCCTCGAATGCGGCAACCAAACTGCACACAGTACTCCAGCTTCTCCCTGGAGAGATGAAGGTTGAGAGACGACCTGATAGAGGTTTATAAAACGTTGAGAGGAATAGATAGAGTGGATTCTCGGAGGCTATTTCCCAGGGCTGAAATGGTCGCTACGAGAGGACACAGGTTTAAGGTGCTGGGGGGCAAGTACAGAGGAGATGTTGGGGTAAGTTTTTCACTCACAGAGTAATGAGTGAGTGAAATCAGCTGCCATCGGTGGTGATGGAGGCAAATTCGATAGGGTGTTTTAAGAGACTTTTGGATGAGTACATGGGACTTAACAGGATTGTGGGTTATAGGTAAGCCTAGTAAGTAGCGATATGGTCGGCACAACTTGTGGGCCGAAAGGGCCTGTTTGTCCTGTAGTTTTTCTATGTTCTACGTTCTAGTAGGCATCACTCCCACCTGCAATCCAACTGTATCATTGCTCAAGATAACCCGTATTGCTGGACAGGATAATTTCTCTGTCGCTCTTACTACCATTTCACTACTTTTCACTGAACTCTCCAACCTCACCTTATATAATGGAATACCACTCTCCTCATCCTGAATTCCACACATTACCATCTGTTCTGGCAAAAACTCCTCCCAAACTACACAACTCCACATCTCTTATCATCAAAAATTGACTTGCTTCTGTATTCTTTGAAAATTTTATCATTTCTACCTACTCTTCCTGGTTCACATGAGTAAACTTTATCCACACAAGTAAATTGTTTAAAGAGATCTAGCACCTTCTTATCATTCAACTCCTGACCAGGTTGTACATTCTACTACACCCTCTTCACTTTGATTGAACTTTCCTTTCCCACATTAACAAACTCCACTGGTTTATCCCGTTTTGTCATGTCAGTCTTCCCAATGCTTTTCTTAAATGATCACTACTGTGATTTTACACAGCCTAATTTATTATAGTGAAAACATTTGAGGTTTGTCATTTTTCTTCCACCCTCTTAGATTTCCTTTTTAACCTGAGGTACACTGTTTTTATTTCCCACAAGATCTCCTTTACCACCTGAGAATTCCCCAGTTTCTATCCCTCACAGGCTGGAACTGATGTTGGAAACCAAACTTTGATTTAGGAACTAATTTATAATCAACAGTCATTTCTGCTGCTAACCTCCCAGTTTTAACCCTCTGCTCTTCCACATGAGTTCTCAGTGCATCAAGAAATGAATTTTTAAACTCTCCAAAATAATCATTTCTCTAAAAGCTTCATACATCTGATCTGTTTTCAAAGACCTTACCCACTTATGAAAATTACTCTGATCCTTCCAAATTCTTAAAGTAAATGTTTATTTATTAGTCATAAATAAGGCTGACATTAACATTGCAGTGAAGTTACTATGAAATTCTCCTAGTTGCCACAGTCCAGCACCTGATCAGTAAATGCACCTAAACAGCACATTTTTCAGACTGAGAGGGGAAACTGGAGCACATAGAGGAAACCGACGCAGACACGGGGAGAAAGTGCAAACAGTACACAGACAGTAACTCAAGCCAGGAATTGAATGCGGATCCCTGGTGCTGTGAAGCAGCAGTGCTAATCACTATGCCACCGTGCAGCCCTTAGAAACCCCAGACATTCTACGTGCATCTGACCCAGTTCTTTTCTTAGATTTCTAAAGCGTTGTCTGCAGGCTTCTGGCATGAGTTTGTTTGTATCGAAGATGGATTTCTTCACCTCCTCATACTTCCTCTAATAGTGATTCAAACAGCTTACTATCTTTGATATATTTTGTCATGTTTAAATATTTTAACTGGTAAAAGTTATGCTCTTTATTATATTCTAATTGAGTTCTCACAAAAACTTGGTTTGATAAAAGTTTTCAGTGGAATCATACCCAGAGGGAAACACCTTATAGTTGCTCTAAACCAAAATCAAATGTAAAATTTAGGGTCTGTGCTAACTTCATAAATACCTTGGAGTTTCTGATCTGCTCCTAACATACTGAGTGAATGAAGCATCACCCAATGGGAAGCAGCCAGCAAGGGTTCCCAACTTGAACTAGTGTTACAGGTCCTGACGTGAAGACTACCTGACTGGCCTGCAGCAGTGGCCTTTCCTCTGGGGCACAATAAAGCATTTTAGTGACAGGAAACATGTGTTCTGGTGATACAGAGTAAAGCTCCCTCTACACTGTCCCCCATCAAACACTCCCAGGACAGATACAGCATGGGGTTAGATACAGAGTAAAGCTCCCTCTACACTGTCCCCATCAAACACTCCCAGGACAGGTACAGCACGGGGTTAGATACAGAGTAAAGCTCCCTCTACACTGTCCCCATCAAACACTCCCAGGACAGGTACAGCACGGGGTTAGATACAGAGTAAAGCTCCCTCTACACTGTCCCCCCATCAAACACTCCCAGGACAGGTACAGCACGGGGTTAGATACAGAGTAAAGCTCCCTCTACACTGTCCCCCCATCAAACATTCCCAGGACAGGTACAGCACGGGGTTAGATACAGAGTAAAGCTCCCTCTACACTGTTCCCATCAAACACGATGTAGAGATGCCGGCGTTGGACTGGGGTAAACTCAGTGAGAATCTGGCAACACCAATTTTAAATCCAACCGATTTATTTGAGAGTAAATCTGTGAGCTTTTGGCTTTTCGTCTTCGTCAGGCAAATGCAGTGTTCACTGCAGCACGGGGTTAGATACACAATAAAGCTCCCTCTACACTGTCCCCCTATCAAACACTCCCAGGACAGGTAAAGCACGGGGTTAGACACAGAGTAAAACTCCCTCTACACTGTTCCCATCAAACACTCCCAGAACAGGTACAGCTTGGGGTTAGATACATGGAAGATGTTTGTTAATAGAACAATTTCTTATAATATTTAGTAGCTGTTGAGATTGACGACTCACAGTTGGAAGGTTTTCCGTAGGAGGTAGTTTTTGAAAAAAGGAATGTTTGTCAGTGCTCTCCATAGCATTGCTTCTCGCTGCCAATCTCCGAGAGACATCACCTCTGATCCCAGGCCAGGAGAGATGGCCAAGACACCAAATGTGGAGAATACATAGTGTTCGGGATCCAGCTTGTGCTTGGGAACCACAATGAGATCGTATGGCCTGGGTCCAATGCAACAGAGAGAGAGAGAGAAAGGGTGAGAAAAGTTACAAGATCTGGGGCAAATGAACTGACTGCCATGCCAGATACAGCAGCAATCGATTCCAGTGCCTCCCCATCGAGTTACCTGAGGACTCTCGCTGCACTAACAGCACAAGTAAGAGCCCAGACAGTGCACGCCACTCTGTCCACCGTACAGCTGAGCTGGATCCACTCTCAACCCTGGCATGATCTGCCTTCTGGCTTTAGCATCCCTCGTTAGTTTAGAAACATAAAAGCAGATGAATTAGGAGCAAGAGTTTGCCATTCTGTCCCTTGAGCCTACTACCCAGGTAGCAAACTGGAAAGTATCGAAGTAGATAGGGAGGATGTGCTAGATATTCTCAAGGGTTTGAAGTTGGATAAGTCCCCTGGGCCGGACGGGATTTACCCTAGGATTCTCTGGGAGGCAAGAGAGGAGATTGCAGAGCCTCTGGCTCGGATCTTCAGGTCGTCGTTGGTTACGGGTGTGGTTCCGGAGGACTGGAGGATAGCGAATGTGGTCCCATTGTTCAAGAAGGGGAAGAGAGACCTTCCAGGGAATTATAGGCCACTGAGTCTTACTTCTGTTGTGGGCAAAGTATTGGAGAGAATTATGAGGGATAGGATTTATAGTTATTTAGAGAGAAATGAATTGATTGGGGATAGTCAGCATGGTTTTGTGAAGGGTAGGTCGTGCCTTACGAACCTCATTGAGTTTTTTGAAAAAGTGACCAAAGAGGTGGATGGGGGTAAGGCGGTTGATGTGTTATATATGGACTTTAGTAAGGCGTTTGATAAGGTGGCCCATGGAAGACTTCTGCAGAAAATGCAGATGTATGGGATAGAGGGTGATTTAGCTAATTGTGTTAGGAATTGGCTAGCAGATAGAAGACAGAGGGTGGTGGTTGATGGGAGATATTCATCGTGGAGTTCGGTGACAAGTGGTGTACCTCAGGGGTCTGTTTGGGGGCCCCTGCTGTTTGTAATTTTTATAAATGATCTGGATGAGGGTAGTGAAGGATGGATTAGTAAATTTGCAGATGACACTAAAGTCGGTGGAGTGGTAGATAGTGAAGAGGGGTGTTATAGTTTACAGAGTGACTTGGACAAGTTGCAGAGCTGGGCCGAGAGGTGGCAAATGGCGTTTAATGTGGAAAAGTGTGAGGTAATGCACTTTGGCAGGAATAATAAATGTGTAGAGTATAGGGCTAATGGTAGGATTCTTAATAGTGTTGATGAAGAGAGGGATCTTGGTGTATTTGTGCATAGATCCCTGAAAGTAGGCAGTCAAGTCGATAAGGTTGTTAAGAAGGCATCTGGAGTCTTAGCTTTTATTGGTAGGGGGATTGAATTTCGGAGCCGCAACGTCATGTTGCAACTGTACAAACTCTAGTGCGGCCGCACTTGGAGTATTGTGTGCAGTTCTGGTCCCCGCATTATAAGAAAGATGTGGAGGCTTTGGAGAGGGTACAGAGGAGGTTTACCAGGATGTTTGCCTGGTATGGAGGGCATGTCTTATGAGGAGAGGCTGAGGGATTTGAGGTTGTTTTCGTTAGAAAGGAGGAGGCTAAGAGGGGACCTAATCGAAGCATATAAGATGATTAGAGGTTTAGATAGGGTGGACAGTGATAGCCTTTTTCCTAGGATGGAGAAAGCTAGCACGAGGGGGACACAGCTTTAAATTAAGGGGTTATAGTTATAGGATGGATATCAGAGGTAGGTTCTTTACCCAAAGGGTGGTTCGGGAGTGGAATGCCCTGCCTGCAGCAGTTGTAGATGCGCCAAGTTTGGTGGCGTTTAAGAGGTTAGTTGATAAGTATATGGAAGAGAAGGGAATGGTTTAGTTTGGAGGGGCACTGCTTTTTATATTGGTCGGCGCAACATCGAAGGCCGAAGGGCCTGTTCTGTGCTGTAATGTTCTATGTTCTACCCCATTCAGTAAGATCATGGCTGATCTGATGGTGTCAATGCTACTCTCCTTCCTACCCCTACTAGATAGGGTGGATTTTCGGAGGCTATTTCCCAGGGCTGAAATGGTCACTACGAGAGGACACAGGTTTAAGGTGCTGGCGGACAAGTACAGAGGAGATGTTAGAGGTAAGTTTTTCACTCAGAGGGTGGTGAGTGAATGGAATCGGCTGCCTTTGGTGATGGTAGAAGCAAACTCGCTGGAGTCTTTTAAAAGACTTCTGGATGAGTACATGGAATTTAATGGGATTGGGAGTTACAGATAGTTCTATGGCCTGGTAGGTATAGATATGATCGGCACAACTTGTGGGCCGAAGGGCCTGTTTGTGCTGCAGTGTTCTATGTTCTTCTATACTTTGGCAGCAATGTAACACAAGATTCCCATTGCCCAGTTGAGGACACAGGTCTCAGCTCCAGCTGGTTCTGGGATTGCTGAGTTTGGGATGAAGCTGGGCACTTCCCAGGCAGTATAACTCACCAGGAGTTTGCGTGGCATTTGGAATTCCCCACTCACCTGACGAAGGAACAGCACTCCAAAAGCAAGTGGTATTTGCTACCAAATAAACCTGTTGGACATTAATCTGGTATTGTGAGACTTCTTTTTGGGCGTGGGACTCAGGGGAATGCAGAGGTGTCAGATTATCTGGATAAAACTTTGAAAGGGCTGCTATGAGAAATGAAGGACCAAATGCTCCCCTTATCCTGTTTACTGTAAAAACATAAAATATTACCAATTAATGGTTAAAGATTCCAATCGAGGTTGAATTGAGAATCTGCTGTTGGCTAGTCTGTTTTATTTGTCCTTACTCCCTCTCGGTACTTACCTGAATATTTGGCTGGCTCTGATGTTCAGATAGTAGAATTTTGTTTTGCCCAGGTGGCTGCACTTTGCCAGAATTCTCACGGCATCTTCTCCACTCAGAGGCTTAGACACAGAGCCTTCAACACTTGTTGGTCTTGACAAATCTGTCATCGGCGCTGAACTCAGTAACTCCCTGCAAAACCACACACCTCCTGTAAGCGCAGACACCTCCCCGTAAACGCAGACACCTCCCCGTAAACACAGATACCTCCGCATAAACAGACATGGTCCCTGTAAACACAGACATCTCCCTGTAACATAGACACCTCCCTGTAACATAGACACCTCCCCGTAAATGCAGACACTTCCCCGTAAACGCAGATACCTCTCCGTAAACGCAGACACCTCCTCGTAAACGCAGACACCTCCCCGTAAACGCAGACACCTCCCCGTAAACGCAGACACGCTCCCCGCAAACGTAGACACGCTCCCCGCAAACGTAGACACGCTCCCCGCAAACATAGAACATAGAACAATACAGCACAGAACAGGCCCTTCGGCCTTCGATGTTGTGCCGACCAAAATAAAAAGCAATGCCCTCCTAACTAAACCATTCCCTTCTCATCCATATACTTATCAACTAACCTCTTAAACGCCACCAAACTTGGCGCATCTACAACAGCTGCAGGCAGGGCATTCCACTCCCTAATCACTCGTTGAGTAAAGAACCTACCTCTGATATCCGTCCTATAACTCATACCCCTTAATTTAAAGCTGTGTCCCCTCGTGCTAGCTTTCTCCATCCTAGGAAGAAACGTAGACACACTCCCCGCAAACGTAGACACACTCCCCGCAAACGTAGACACACTCCCCGTAAACACAGGCACGCTCCCCATGAGCGCAGACATGTTCTGCGTAAACACAGGCACGCTCCCTGTGAGCGCAGACATGCTCACTGTAAACACAGACACAATCCCCATAAACACAGGCATGTTCTCCATAAACACAAGCATGCTCCCTATAAAAGCAGGCAGGCTCCCCATTAACATAGGCGCGCTCATGTTAAAAATGACACATTCGTTGTTGGGAATATTTGGTAATTGAGGTTGTGTTCAGCTGGGAGGCTCTTTTCACATTGCAACTGTACAAAACACTGGTGTGGCCGCACTTGGAGTATTGTGTACAGTTTTGGTCACCACATTATAAGAAAGATGTGGAGGCATTGGAAAGGGTGCAGAGGAGGTTTACCAGGATGTTGCCTGGTATGGAGGGCAGGTCTTATGAGGAAAGGCTAAGGGACTTGAAGTTATTTTCATTAGAGAGAAGAAGGCTAAGAGGTGACTTAATTGAGACATATAAGATGATCAGAGGGTTAGATAGGGTGGATAGTGAGAGCCTTTTTCCTCGGATGTGATGCTAACACGGGGGACATAGCTTTAAATTAAGGGGTGGTAGTTATAGGACAGAGGTTAGAGGTGGGTTCTTTACTCAGAGGGTAGTAAGGGTGTGGAATGTCCTGCCTGCAGCAGTTGTGGACTCGCCAAGTTTAAGGGCGTTCACATGGTCAGTGGATAGGCATATGGATAATATTGGAATAGTTTAGGATAGAGGGTCATAAAATTGGTTCCATTGGTCGGCACAACATCGAGGGCCAAAGGGCCTGTACTGCGCTGTAATGTTCTATGTTCTATGTAGATTAATGAGCTCATTGTCGATGGATGAATTAGACTTGTAGCAATGTACCACAGGAGCAGCAGAATTTCTGATGACATCAAGTTTACAGGAAGTAATAGAAAGATCGAAACTAGAAGCAGGAAGAGGCCATTCGGCCCTATGAGCCTTCTCTGCCATTCATTTTGATCATGGCTGATCAAATTCAAAATCCTGATCCCACTTCCCACCTTTTCCCTCGATCTCTTTTGCCCCAAGAGCTATATTTAATTTCTTCCTGAAATCACACAATGTTTTGGCCTCAACTACTTTCTGTGGGAGTGAATTCCACACGTTCCCCATCCTCTGGGTGAAGAAATTTCTCCTCACCTCAGTCCTAAAAGGTTGACCCCTTATCCTCAAAGTATGGTCACTAGTTCTGGACTCCCCCACCATCAGGAACATTCTTTCTGAATCTACCCTGTCTAACCCTGTTGGAATTTTATAACTTTCTATCAGATCCCCTCTCACTCTTCTAAACTACTAATATAATCCTAACTGACTTAGTCTCTCCTCATATGACAGAGCTGATTACCAGAAATCAGCCTGGTAAACAAAAGACCATAAGACAGTAAGACAAGAACTGACATAGGAGCAGAATTAGGCCACTCGGCCCATCGAGTCTGCTCTGCCATTCAATCATGGCTGATATTTTTTACATCCCCATTTTCCTATCTCTTCCCTGTAACTCCTGATCCCCTTATTAATCAAGAACCTATCTATCTCTGTGTTAAAGACACTCAATAACCTGGCCTCTACAGCCCTCTGTGGCACACAGTTCCACAGATTCCCCACTCTCTGGCTGAAGAAATTCCTCCTCATCTCTGTTTTAAAGGATTGTCTCTTTAGCCTGAAGTTGTGCCTCTGGTTTTAGTTTTTCCTGCTAATGGAAACATAGAACATAGAACAATACAGCACAAACAGGCCCTTTGGCCCACGAGTTGCGCCGATCACATCTACCAATCCACAGACCTATCTATAACCCCCTATCCTATTCTTTTCCATATACTCATCCAGAAGTCTCTTAAAAGACCCCAGTGAGTTTGCCTCAACAACCTCCGACGGCAGTCGGTTCCATTCACTCACCACCCTCTGAGTGAAAAACCTACCCCTGACATCTCCTTTGTATTTGCTTCCCTGCACCTTAAATCTGTGTCCTCTCGTAGTGACCATTTCAGCTTGGGGAAATAGTCTCTGAGAGTCCACCCTATCTATTCCTCTCAACATTTTATAAACCTCTATCAGGTCGCCTCTCAACCTACGTCTCTCCAGTGAGAAGAGTCCCAGCTCCCTCAACCTATCTTCATAAGGCCTGCCTCCCAATCCAGGCAGCATCCTTGTAAATCTCCTCTGAACTCTCTCAATAGCCTCTACATCCTTCCTATAATGAGGCGACCAGAACTGCGCACAATACTCCAACTGGGGTCTGACAAGAGTCTTATAGAGCTGCATCATTACCTCCTGACTCCTAAACTCTATTCCTCGATTAATGAAGGCCAGTACACCGTATGCCTTCTTGACCACTTCCTCCACCTGCGAGGCCGATTTAAGAGTCCTATGGACCCGGACCCCGAGATCCTTCTGCTCTACAACACAGCTAAGACTCCTACCCCTTATATTGTACTCCTTCATCCCATTATTCCTGCCAAAATGGACCACAACACAGTTATCTGCATTGAAGTCCATCTGCCACTTCTCTGCCCAGTCTTGCATCCTGTCTATGTCCCGCTGCAACTTTTGGCATCCCTCCAGACCATCCACAACACCACCGATCTTTGTATCGTCAGCGAACTTGCTAACCCATCCCTCCACTTCCTCATCCAGATCATTTATGAAAATGACAAACAGCAAGGGTCCCAGGACAGATCCCTGGGGCACTCCACTGGTTACCGACCTCCATGCAGAACAAGACCCATCCACAACCACTCTCTACCTTCTGCCAGCAAGCCAGTTCTGGATCCACGAGGCCAAAGCCCCTTGGATCCCATGCCCTCTCACCTTCTCCAGAAGCCTTGCATGTGGGACCTTATCAAACGCCCTTACTAAAGTCCGTGTACACTACGTCCACCGCCCTTCCTTCGTCAATGTGTTCAGTCACATTTTCGAAGAACTCAACTAGGCTCGTAAGGCATGACCTGCCCTAGACAAAACCATGCTGACTATTTCTGATCAGTCTAAACTTCTCCAAATGTTCATATATCTTATCCCTCAGAAGCCTCTCCATCAGCTTACCAACCACTGAAGTCAAACTCACCGGTCGGTAATTTCCTTGACTATCCCTGTTCCCTTTCTTAAAGATAGGAACCACATCCGTAATCCTCCAATCCTCCAGAACCTCTCCCGTTTCCATGGATGACACAAAGATCATCACCAGGGGCTCTGCAACCACTTCCCTCACCTCCCACAATAACCTGGAGTACATCCCATCCAGTCCCGGCGACTTGTCTATATTGATCCTTTCACATCCACTTTATTCAGGGCCTCGCAGTATCCTGTAAGTTTCAACAAGATTCCCTCTCATCCTAAACTCCAATGAGTACACATCCAAAATCCTCAACCATTCCTTGTAAGACAAGCTCTTCATTCCAGGAATCATTCTTGTGAACCTCCTCTGGACCCTTTCCTTCCTTAGATACAGGGCCCAAAATTGCTCACAATGCACCAAGTTTGGTGGCGTTTAAGAGGTTAGTAGATAAGTTTGTGGATGAAAAGGGAATGGTTTAGGTTAGAGGGTCATTGATTTTTCCTAATTGGTCGGCGCAACATCGAAGGCCGAAGAGCCTGTTCTGCGCTGTAATGTTCTATGTTCTATACAGCCTCAGCAGTCCGTCCCTGCTCTTGTATTCTAACCCTCTCGCCATGAATGCTAACATTGCACTTACCTTCCTAACTGTCAAGTGAACCTGCACGGTAACCTTAAGAGAATTTTGAACAATGACTCCCAAGTCCCTTTGTGTTTCTGATTTCCTAAGCATTTTCCCATTTAGAAAATAGTCTATGAATACACCCTCCATAGCAAGGATATCCTTCCTCAGATAAGGACACCACAGGTGTAGCCTTACCAATTGTAGGATGAGGGAGTCCAGTTAGGAACGTTATGGAATACTGTAGTCTAGAATTAATAAGGGAACGGATAGGGTTTTCAGCAGGATATGACCTTATCGAATGCAGATGGGAAGATAAGGAATGGAGAAGTTATACAGGACAATTACCTTTCTGTCTGCTTGTAGCCTGCGTGGGTTTGAATGGGCTTGGGTTTATAATCTCCAGTTAAATTGACTCGGAAGGCCTTGGACATCAGGCCCAGCTTGGTCTGCCAGGCAGCTTCTAGCTGTGCCGTGGTGGCTCCGATAATGGCAACTGAGTGATGGAGATCAGCGACTGACAGCAGCTTCTGGTCACAGGAATTCAGCAGGTCTTGTTCCAGGAGGAAGGGAGCACGCCGTCTGGCAAACTGAGGCACCAGGCTGTTGGGCGGAGACTCCTCTGGGAGGGGGGGCAGTCGTGGCCGGTCATCAATACCAGTTCTGCCAGGCTTCCTGTTCCTCTCAAACAAAGGAGACGGATCCCGAGGGAAAGCTTTGGCCATTGCTCCCAAGATGTCAATCTCAGCAAGCTTGGCCCGGTTAATTTGGTAGTGATGATAGACGCTCTCAAGGTGACGTAGAAGCTGTGGCTTGCCGCGCAGGTAATTGCGGTACTGTGCAGTCAGGTGCAAAATCTCATACAGGTAACGCCACCAACTCCTCCTGTTTGTTTTTATGACAGTGATGAAGGTATTTATTAGTTCAGTCACTAAGAGATCTATGTCTGCACCATCAGGTTTCCTGTTCTCCCGGATTCTGCTGCTGAGACGCTGTCTGATACTGAGGGCCCAGGTTGAAGCTCGGTCACAGGGGTCACGTCTGTCTGCGGAACCATTCACTGAAAGATAGAATAATCATTATTCTCTGGAACAGAGTGTTTGGAAGTGCTGGTGGCTGAGTGTGAAAAATATTCAATTTGCTTTTTTTTTCTCTGTTTTTGATTGCTTTTTGCTGCTGTAGTTAGGCGTGGGGGTAGTGGGAAGGGAATGGGGGACTATAAAAAGAAAGTGGCAGTAGACAGCGGGCAGCGTCGGGAGCAGAGAACCAGAGTGAGAGATTTAAGGGCTTTGGCTCACTGGGCTTAGGCAAGAGCAGGCTTAGGCAGAGTGTGTTACTGGTTTTCCAATTGCGTTCACACCTCCAAAGGTGTTCAGGACAATGGCAGGGATTACGGGAAGATGCCTCACCTGCATATGGTGTCATATGTGGGAGTTCCTGGAGGCAAAACCTCTCCTGAAAGTCCACGTATGCGTTAAGTGTTTGGAGCTGCAGCGTCTGAGGGCTCGGGTCAAGCAACTCGAGCGGCAATTGGAAGATGCATTTTTAGTCAGTGAGAATGAGGCAATCATGGAAGGGAGGCAGAGTAAGATGGCAGACCCAGAGCCTAAGGTCGGGGGGAACCTGACCCTTACAGATGGATTACTGTAAGGAAGGGGAAAAAGGAGAGGGGAGACAGTCCAAAGACTTCCCCAGTGGCAGTCCCCCAAAATATCGAGGGCAGAGGAGTAAAAAAAGTAAGGCAGGAGGACCAGAGTACCTCAGAAGGTAGGAAGGGGGCTAGAAGGGAGATAGTGGTGGGGGATGGGAGGGTTAAAGGAATAGATAGGCGCTTCTGTAGTCCAAGGCAGGACTCCAGGATGGTACTTTGCCTCCCTGGAGCAGGGTGCAAGATGTGTCAGACAGGGTAGAGGGCATTTTGAAGGGTGAGGGGACCCAGGCAGATGTGATTATTCACGTAGGAGAGAAGGATGTAGGATGGAAGAGCAGGGAGGATATACGAAGGCAGTTCAGGGAGTTGGGGGGTAGGCTGAAGAGCAGGGCCTCCAGGGTGGCGATCTCAGGACTGCTTCCAGGGCGTGGGTAATAGCGGAGCCAGGAGAAATGAGATCCTACAGCTGGATGCGTGGCTGAAGGACTGGTGTAGGGCAGAGGGTTTGATATTTGTGAATAACTGGGAAGTCTTTGTGAAAGAAAGGCACCTGTATGGAAGGGACGGGGAACACTTAAATGGGAAGAGTGTGAATATCTTAGCTGGGAGGTTAGCTGGAGTGTTTCGGCAGAGTTTAAACTAATATGGAGGAGGGGAGGGGCTGAGACCGATAGCTTGGTAGAGAGCGAGATGGGAGATAGAGTAAGCTTGGATGAAAGCAAATACAGTAAGAGGTCTGGCAACACCAATTTTAAATCCAACCGATTTATTTGATAGTAAATCTGCTAGCTTTCGGCATTTGTGCCTTCGTCAGGTGAATGAGGTGTTCACCTGACGAACCAGAACACCTCATTCACCTGACGAAGGCACAAACGCCGAAAGCTAGCAGATTTACTATCAAATAAATCGGTTGGATTTAAAATTGGTGTTGCCAGATTCTTACTGAGTTTACCCCAGTCCAACGCCGGCATCTCTACATCATGAAAGCAAATTCACCAGGGAGAAGGAGGTTCCGAGTGGGCTTGGAGGTCTGGAGTGTGTCTGTTTCAATGCGAGGAGCGTAACAGGAAAAACGGATGAACTTAGGGCCTTAATGTTTGTGAGCAGCTTGGATGTGTTTGCAGTGACGGAGATGTGGTTAAAGGAAGGGGTGCAGTGGCAGCTGAATATTCCTGGGTATAAGTGTTTCAGGCGTGACAGAGGAGGGTTTAGAAGAGGTGGGGGGTGGCGTTGTTAGTCAAGAAGAGCATCACAGCGGTGCAGAGAGAGGACAATACAGAGGAGTTAGGAGTGGAGTCGCTGTGGTGGAGTTGAGGAATAGAAAGGGGGCGATTACTATGCTAGGGGTGTATTTTAAACCGCCCAACAGCCCGTGGGTAGTTGAAGAAGGCATATGTAAAGACATTTTGGATAGGTGCAGAAAGAACAGAGTCGTTATAGTGGGAGATTTTAATCTCCCTAGGGTGGATTGGAAAGTACCTAGAGCTGGGGGTTTGGACGGGCAGGAATTTGTAAAATGTGTACTGGAAGGATCGTTGGAGCAGTATGTGGCTAGCCCGACTAGAGAAGGGGCTATATTGGATTTAGTTCTGAGTAATGAGCCAGGGCAGGTGGTTGATGTTGTAGTGGGGGAACATGTGGCTAACAGTGATCACAATTCTATCTACTTTAGGATACAGATGGAAAAGGATGCTTGTTGCCCTAGGGGCAGAGTGCTGAATTCGGGGAAGGCTAACTGCGGTCAGATTAGACAGGAACTTATGGAAACTGATTGGGAACGGTTGTTTGAGGGTAAGTCCACGCTAGACATGTGGGACTCTTTCAAGGGAATACTGAAAATGTTGCAAGATAAATATGTGCCAGCTAAGAGGAAAGATGGGAAAGGTAGGATTAGAGAGCCGTGGATTACTAGGGTTATTGAGATTTGGTTAGGAAGAAAAGAGAGACGTATGATAGGTCAAAGCAGCTGGGAAAAGAGACAGCGTTGGAGGAATATAGAGAGAGTAGGAGGGAGCTCAAACAGGGAGTTAGAAGGGCAAAAAGGGGGCATGAAATGATTTTGGCGGATAGGATTAAGGAAAATCCAAAAGCTTTTTACTCCTATGTTAGGAATAAAAGGGTGGTTAGAGGAAAAATCGGACATCTTAGGGACAGAGGAGGGGAACTGTTCTTAGAGCCCGAGGGAATGCGGAGATCAAGTCGATAAGGTTATTAAGAAGGCATACGGAGTCTTAGCTTTTATTGGTAGGGGGATTGAATTTCGGAGCCGCAACGTCATGTTGCAACTGTACAAAACTCTAGTGCGGCCGCACTTGGAGTATTGTGTGCAGTTCTGGTCCCCGCATTATAAGAAAGATGTGGAGGCATTGGAGAGGGTACAGAGGAGGTTTACCAGGATGTTGCCTGGTATGGAGGGCAGGTCTTATGAAGAGGCTGAGGGATTTGAGGTTGTTTTCGTTAGAAAGGAGGTGGCTAAGAGGAGACCTTATTGAAATATATAAGATGATTAGAGTTAGATAGGGTGGACAGTGATAGCCTTTTTCCTAGGATGGAGAAAGCTAGCACGAGGGGACATAGCTTTAAATTAAGGGGTGGTGTTTTAGGACGGATGTCAGAGGTAGGTTCTTTACCCAGAGGGTGGTAAGGGTATGGAATGCCCTGCCTGCTGCAGTTGTAGATGCGCCAAGTTTGGTGGCGTTTAAGAGGTTAGTAGATAAGTTTATGGATGAAAAGGGAATGGTTTAGGTTAGAGGGTCATTGCTTTTTCTTAATTGGTCGGCACAACATCGAAGGCTGAAGGGCCTGTTCTGCGCTGTAATATTCTATGTTCTATCCTGAATGAATACTTTGTGTTGGTATTCACGAAAGAGAGGGGCTGGTTGACAGCTCCCGTGTCTGAGGGAGCTGGGGACCAGTTGAGGGAAATATCCATACCGAGAGAGGAAGTGTTAGAGCTTCTAGGTAGCATTAAAACTGATAAATCTCCGGGGCCTGATGGCATTTATCCCAGGCTGCTTAGGCAGGTGCGAGGTGAAATTGCTGGGCCTCTGACGCAAATCTTTATCTCTTCTTTGGACACAGGTGAGGTCCCAGAGGACTGGAGAATAGCTAATGTTGTACTGTTGTTTAAAAAGGGTAATAGGGATAACCCTGGAAATTATAGGCCGGTGTGTTTGACGTCAGTGGTAGGGAAGCTGTTGGAGGGGATTCTTAGAGATAGGATGTATAGGCACTTAGAGCGTTGCGATCTGATTAGGGATACGCAGCATGGCTTTGTTAAGGGGAGGTCGTGCCTTACAAATCTGGTAGAATTTTTTGAGGAGGTGACGAAAACGGTGGACGAAGAGCGAGCCACTCATGTTGTCTATATGGATTTTAGTAAGGCGTTTGACAAAGTCCCTCATGGAAGGTTAGTTGAAAAGGTCAAGGCTAATGGATACAAGGACAGGTAGCTGGATGGATAAGTAACTGGCTTGGTAATAGGAGGCAGAGAGTAATAGCGGAAGGGTGTTTTTCTAGCTGGAAGTCAGTCACTAGTGGTGTAGTGCAGGGCTCAGTACTGGGACCTCTTCTATTTGTAATATATAAATGACTTGGAAGAGGGAGTACGTGGAGTGATCAGCAGACGATACAAAGATGGACTTGCAGAAAGTGAGGAGCATTGTCAGGCGATGCAGCAGGACATAGATAGGCTGGTAGCTTCAGTTAGATGGCAGATGGAATTCAATCCTGATAAATGTGAGGTGATGCATTTCGGGAGAAAGAACGTGGGGGGAGGTATATGATAAAGGGTAGACCTATTAAGAGTATAGAAACGCAGAGGGACCTGGGGGTGCAGGTGCACAAGTCTCTGAAGGTGGCAGAGCAACTGGAGAAGGTTGTGAAGAAAGCATATGGTATGCTAGCCTTTATAGGAAGGGATATAGAGTACAAGAGCTGGCCTTTAATGTTGCAGTTGTATAAAACGTTGGTTGGATCTCATTTGGAATACTGCGTCCAGTTCTGGTTGCCTTACTACCAAAAGGACGTGGAGACTCTGGAGAGAGTGCAGAGGAGGTTTACCAGGATGCTGCCTGGTATGGAAGGTCTGAGTTACGAGGAGAGATTAGGCAAATTGGGACTGTTTTCCTCCGAAAGGTGTAGACTTAGAGGAGATCTAATAGAGGTCTACAAGATTAAGAGGGATATAGATAAACAGGGTTAAGCTTTTTCTAGGATGGACTCAAATAGTACGAGGGGTCACGGGCTTAGGGTGAGGGGGGTGAGGTGTAATTTGGATGCTAGAGGGAGTTTTTTCACACAGAGGGTGGTGGGGGTATGGGAAATGCGCTGCCAAGTAAAGCGGTGGAGGCAGGCACTCTGGAGTTATTTAAGAAATACTTAGATAGGCACATGAACAGAATGGGAACGGAGGGATGTAGAAAACTGATTTAAAATAGGGATCATGAGCCTTGGGAGTCCCTGGGAGGTGAGTAAATAGATGATATTGATGTATTTGTTTTATCCTACAAGTGCTTTGGTCCACCTTGTTGTCTAACAAGGGGCATACATGCGCTGGGTTGTGAGAGGGCTGCTCTTGGATTTTTTTTCAAGAATATCCTAGTGTTTCACGTCGTTAGTGTACGCTTGACCTGAACCATTTGATGGGCAACACGACAGCTCAGTGACTATCGCTGTGCTGTGCAGATACATGGATTTGGGCCTGTGTCTGTGGGAGTTTGCGCATTCTCCCCGTGCTTGCGTGGGTTTTCTCCGGGTTTCTCCCACATCCCAAAGATGTGCTCTTAGGCTGATTGGCGGAACAAATTCTTCCTAAATTGTCTCAAATTTGGTTCCAATGCATAGATCTATAAACATAGACAGGGATCATGGGTAAAGATGGGAACATCGGGGTGGCGGCGCGGCTCACTGGGCTGAAGGGCCTGTTTCCCCGTGCTGTTTTGTTCTTTGTTCTTAACTTTACTCCTCAATCCAAAATCATCTCACCCAAAATATCAGCTCAGTGTACCCTTTAAAGCTCTGTCCATCCATCATACAGCCCACCCCCCCATCACCTGGCACTACCTTGCAGAATCAGTTTGCTATCATCCCCACAGTTTGTTTCATCAAATAATTTAAACATTATTTGTTCAGTGATGATTCAAGAAAGTGTCTGGTTCCAGGGTGGCACAGCGATATCATCACTGGGCTAGTCATCCAGAGACACTGGGTAATGCTCTGGGAACCAGGTTCAAATCCCACCATTTCAATTCAATACAAATCTGAAATTAAAAGTTTAATGAAGATCGGAACCAATCCGGTTCACCAATGTCCTTTCGGAAATCTGCTGTCCTTACCTGGTCTGGCCTATATGGTTAACTCTGAAAATGGCCAAGTGAGGCACTCAGTTATAATCAGCTACTCCTAAGGAATCACAAAGGAATGAAACCGGACAGAGCAGCAGAAATGACAATGAAAAGGATTGTGTTTCTGAATAGCTGCTTGATCTGTTTATACAGCGCTGACTTATTCCACTCCCCACTTTCCAGGGAATTGATTTTTGAGATCCAGGCTTCACCACATCGGTTCACAGCACAAACTGAACTGATGCATGGATTCTCCTCATTTCCTAACCTCCCACTGAAATCGAAGGTGGGGCTGGCCACCTTCCCGGTTTGGGAATTACTCACCACAGCTTTGTTGTCAGGTAAGCCATGTTTTAGACAATTATTATTTATCCCTATCAAACACAAAAGGATTTGCTGTGTTGGCAGCCTGGTCAAATTCCCTGTCCTATTCTGTGCAGAATTTACCAAGCATACCTTGGACAGGGACTGTGGAATCTCAGTGAGGCTAAATTTATCCAGGATACTGATTCCAGTTAGATATTGAACAATCTGCATAGACATTCGGTATGGGTGAACTCAGGCACAGTGGGTTGAATGGATTCTGTCTGTATTGAATGATGATCAACACTTCAATGCTATTCAAGTTTAGATCACTGAATCATAGAATACCAACAGTGCAGAAGGAGGCCCTTCAGCCCATCAAGTCTGCACTGACCAAAATCCCATCCAGACCCTATCCCCTTGATCCCATATAGTCCCCAATGATACCAGGGTCGATTTAGCATAGCCAATCAATCTAACCCCACACATCTTTGGACTGGGAAGAAACCCATGCAGAGACGGGGCGGACACGGTTCCCTGGAGCTGTGAGATAACAGTGCTAAACACAGTGCCCTGATAGATTGGAGAATGAGTTACTGTACCGGCAGTATAGAGATCAGACTGCTCTGTGTGTGAGATTGAAGGGAGATTATCTCGGGCCGGTGAGGGAGCATCCTCGGCAGAAGCCATAGTTATCTTCAGTTCAATTGAACCAATGCGAGATTCAGTATCTGTAAGTGGGAGAGTAATACCAACATTACTGAACATAGCCGAACAGTAATCCAAGACTCAACTAAACAGAAACATACAACATTCAAATCAGAGTCCAAAAATAACACACAAATGGAAATAACACGAGGAATGACAACATTACTCATTCTATCTGCTAATGTGGCCAGGACTAACAGGTCGTGAAATTGCCAGGCTGCAAATGCACCTCTGAAAAAAGATTCTCCAGTTCTGAGAATTCTGACAATCCTTCGCTGTCAATAATGACGCTCCTTCCACAAATAAATGACAAATTTCACTTCAGTGGGGGCCAGTCCTTCAGGACACGAAAACAGAAGAATAGTCCGGGGGAAGACAGAGCTGAAAATCAAATATCATGAATTCAAAAACGACACCAAACACAATGGTATAACGCTACAGTGGAAGTGGGAGCAGCAATCTGTCAGAGGGTCAGTGCCGAGGGAGTGCTGCACTGTCAGAGGGTCAGTACTGAGGGAGCGCCGCACTGTCAGAGGGTCAGTGCCGAGGGAGGGCCGCACTGTCAGAGGGTCAGTGCTGAGGGAGTGCCGCACCGTCAGAGGATCAGTGCTGAGGGAGTGCCGCACTGTCAGAGGGTCAGTGCTGGGGAGGGCCACACTGTCAGAGGGTCAGTGCCGAGGGAGTGCCCGCACTGTCAGAGGGTCAGTGCTGAGGGAGCGCCGCACTGTCAGAGGGTCAGTGCTGAGGGAGGGCCGCACTGTCAGAGGGTCAGTGCTGAGGGAGGCTGCACTGTCAGAGGGTCAGTGCTGAGGGAGCGCCGCACTGTCAGAGGGTCAGTGCTGAGGGAGTGCCGCACTGTCAGAGGGTCAGTGCTGAGGGAGGGCCGCACTGTCAGAGGTCAGTGCCGAGGGAGGGCCGCACTGTCAAGGGTCAGTGCTGAGGGAGCGCCGCACTGTCGAGGGTAGTGCTGAGGGCGCCGCCTGTCAGAGGTCAGTGTGAGGAGGGCCACACTGTCAGAGGGTCAGTGCTGAGGGAGGGCCGCACGTCAGAGGGTCAGTGCTGAGGGAGTGCCGCACTGTCAGAGAGTCAGTGCTGAGGGAGGGCCGCACTGTCAGAGGGTCATGCCGAGGGAGTGCTGCACTGTCAGAGGTCAGTACTGAGGGGCGCCGCACTGTCAGAGGGTCAGTGCTGAGGGAGCGCCGCACTGTCAGAGGGTCAGTGCTGAGGGAGCGCCGCACTGTCAGAGGGTCAGTGCTGAGGGAGCGCCGCACTGTCAGAGGGTCAGTGCTGAGGGAGGGCCACACTGTCAGAGGGTCAGTGCCGAGGGAGTGCCGCACTGTCAGAGGGTCAGTGCTGAGGGAGCGCCGCACTGTCAGAGGGTCAGTGCTGAGGGAGGGCCGCACTGTCAGAGGGTCAGTGCTGAGGGAGGGCCGCACTGTCAGAGGGTCAGTGCTGAGGGAGGGCCGCACTGTCAGAGGGTCAGTGCTGAGGGAGGGCCGCACTGTCAGAGGGTCAGTGCTGAGGGAGGGCCGCACTGTCGGGGGGTGTGTGTGTTGGGTGTGGGATCTTGCTGTGCCCGATTGGGCTCAGGACCCAGGGGCTGGTTTACCTGCCGGGCCTCCCGCTCTGTTAGCGCCGTCACCAGGGCGACGCTGGTCACCAAGACGGCGTGCGCGCTCCCAAAGCGGGGACGTGTGCGCTCCCGGAACGCGGACTCGGGAGCTTACGGAGGAGGACTGCGCGCGCCCCCAGTGCGATGATGTTCCCGCGGAGGGAAGGTGCGCGCTCCCGGAGAGGGTTCAGTGTGCGCGCCTCCCACTCACTGGCAGGGTGGGGCCCAACTCATGGTGAGCTCCGCACCTCCACCCCCACATCTCCCCACCCCCACATCTCCCCACCCTCACATCTC